>CAUYPK010018688.1:0-21113 GCA_963574355.1 Loris lydekkerianus
ATGTTCCAGCTCCATCCATGTAAACATGAAAGAGGTAAAGTCTCCATCTTTCTTTAAGGCTGCATAATATTCCATGGTGTACATATACCACAATTTATTAATCCATTCGTGGGTTGATGGGCACTTGGGCTTTTTCCATGACATAGCAATTATGAATTGGGCTGCAGTAAACATTCTGGTATAAATATCTTTGTTATAATATGATTTTTGGTCTTCTGGGTATATACCTAGTAAAGGAATTATAGGATTGAATGGCAGATCTATTTTTAGATCTCTGAGTGTTCTCCAAACACCTTTCTAGAAGGAACGTATTAGTGGGCATTCCCACCAGCAGTGTAGAAGTGTGCCCTTTTCTCCACATCCACGCCAACATCTCTGGTCTTAGGATTTTGTGATGGGGTCTAATCTTACTGGAGTTAGATGATATCTCAAAGTAGTTTTGATTTTCATTTCTCTGATGATTAAGAATGATGAGCCTTAAGCGCATTTTTGTACCATGTTAAAATTTCTTCCATGCAGAGTGTGGGCTAGTGTTTCATTTTCCTATCCCTCTGCACTGGCCCCTGAGGAAGGGCCAAAGAAATCCTGATACAGCTGATAGTCCAGAAATGAGAATCTGGAGTTGTCCACACGGGGCCACAGATGCCTTGTTCAGTAGCTTGGCTTCCTAAACCTTGAACAGCAGATTCCACGTGTTTTTGTTCAAACCTGCAACAGAGACGTCCTTGTCTGACTGGAGGGTGAAGAGCGCCCCCTAGTGTTTGCCCAGGGTGGCAATAGTAAGAAGCAGCAGGTAATTTAGTCCATGGTGCGTTTGAGGCGTTTTTGGAACAGTCACAAACCGTGAGAACTGCATCAGGCCTGGTACTACTTTAAATCTTGGTCTTTACTTGGTATTCAGTGATTACTATTTTCTTTAAACATAAATGAAAATAGAAGATGAATTGTAGAGTAATTTGATGAATAAATTATTTCTATATGCATACATGTTGAACACAAATACACACATGCATTTTAGACTTAGGGGAACAATTACATCATGAGTGAATTCCCTGCCACGCACAGTGTTGTAGTATGAGCAGATGTCCGTGTCTGACCTGTTATTTTGTTCTGACCCACCTTGATGGAGCTGCTTTCCCATTCCCATAGAGTAAGCCTGGAGCCGTGGCCACTAAACCACCTACCGTATATACTCGAGTATATATGGTATTTGAGTGGGATCATAGTGTTTACTGTAGATTTTGTAGTTTTCTAGGTATGGGGGGGGTATGCACATTTAGATTTTGTAAAATGAACTTTTTTTACAAAAATAAAGATGCTTCTGTTTCTGTGGTCTCTGTGGTAACGGTTGTTATTACTATTTGACTGTGTTTGTTATTTCCTATTTTTCTTCCAGGGATTTGTAGCTTTTTTTTCTCACTACCTACTCTCCCATCTCTTTCTTGATTTTTTATGATAATGACTAAAAGATGCTTGTCTTTTTGGCTCAGGCTGATTGCTTTTGATTTTGTATGCGTGTATATTCTACAAAGTGCTGAAATCCACTTTTAGCTTCTCTGCTAGTAATGCCAAATAACCATGGACAGTCCTGTCTGCCACAGCAGAAGGCAAAAAGAGGGTTTGGGGAAATAACGTGTAGATTAAAAGAGAAGGAAAAATTGTTATTTATGAAAGAAATATTCCAGTTGTTCGCTGCCACTTGCCTGAGGTTCTGCTCCACGGCCCCTCCTGCACATGGCTCTGAAGTCAAGGACAGGGTTCCCTGGCTTTGAAACCTCGTGATTTACTCTCCAGTTTGCTTTTCACGCATCTTGAGTTCTCTTGAGACCTGAGACACTCTTTCTTTCTTACATTAGCATCCTTCTTCAGTTCTTCATGTCTTAAAACTTTCTTACGAAAGTCTTCACTGTTCTTATTTCTGCTAGAGACAGAAGACATCAATTATAAAAGGATATAGATTATGGTACAATGTATAAGTAGGAAAATAGCCATCCTTTACAATTTGCATCCATATAAATGGAAATACGGAGGACAAGATTGCTGACTAGAGACACCACTTACCAAACCTCCTGGAGGGAAGGGAGGAATTCTGATGAAGGGCAGAGAAGAAGAGGTGCAGAACAGGCATAGATCATAGAGAGAGGTTCCAGAGCCTGACGAGATCTCAAGGAGGAAAAATCGCAAAGCAGAGAAGGCAGAAGGTAAAGGGAGAAAGACACCAGTGAGAACCAAACCTAGAGAGGCTTCAAGCACAGTGAAAGGTAAAGAGGATCCTTCTCACCCTTCCACAAGCAGTTTGCTAAATTTCTCTGAGGACTTTCCACTCCCACAAGCCCGGGCATGGTGGCAAACCTGGGATAGTGGGGAGACTTTGTGTGATCCTGGAGCTTGGACACTCTGTGTGGGGCTCCCATCCAAAGAGAGTGTCAGGAAAGGCCAGTGTCCATTCAGACACTTCTTCTCTGCCTCTTGTCCAGTCACTGCAGATGAGAAAGCAGTTTGGGCCAAGAATGTGATGGGTGGTCACCCACCCGCCCCCAAAGAGGATGCATGCTACAGGCTGAGGCTTCTGCAGAGAGCAGGACCCATGCTTTTCTCTTTGGGGGCCTTCAGTGTATCTGGGTGCCCAATTCGTGCACTCCCTGCTCAAAGACTTTTCACAGAGTTGCTTGCTAGTAGGTCAGTCAAGCAGGCTGAACCCTGTACCCCCAGACTTGAGTGGATTGCATGGGACTTTGGTGGCCTGTGAGTTGGACTTGAGTAGTGAGGGAGTCCACATGGGCAGATCTGATGGTGGATTGCTGTGGGGTTCTGGGAGGCAGCGGCCTGGGAGGAAACACTTTCCCCCAACAGGAAAGCGGCCCTGTTTGATTAGGGAGGTTTCTGCACCCCTTACGTGTAGCCCGGGGGTGCCATGACAACCAGGTGCGGTTCATTCGGGCTTTCAGGCTCACTAGAAGCAGCAGCCCCTTGCCAACTCCCTCAAGCTGAGAGAGCACTTTTGCCAAGAAGTAGGCAAACAGCTACATCTCCCCAGCTGGCATATGCTTCAGCCTGAGACTTCCTTGGAAAGTGGGACCTGCACCTTTCCCTTGAGGGGCCTGCAGTGGATCCAGATTGCCCTATTGGATAGCTTCCTGCCCAATAGCATTTCACTGGGTCACATGCCAGCGGGTCAAACAAGAAGGCTAGGGGGAGGTACGAGGACAAGACAGTCAGAGTCTGACCCTCAGATGCCCTGCCTTGACAGATACTCTGATTGGGTGAGGACAGGCTAGCCCCTCCTTGGTAGCTTTTCCCAGAAGGTAGGAGCAGATCTTTGAACAGGACCAAGACATTGCCTTGCTAATGTTAGTGGAGCCTGGGGGCAACCTCGCCCTATCCAACCCCTCCTACCCTCACTTCCTCACCTGCCTCTGCTGAGAAAATAAAGACTCACCCAGAAGTTGCAGGGCACCAACTTTGAGTGCACCTCCTGAGGGAATAGCACTGGCCAGAAAACAGCAAAACAACACTGCAGCCTCTTACTTCTAGGTCAGTTTCTACAGCCTTTGCGATGTTTATTGACTCAGTCATAGAGAGTGAGGTTGTTTCTCACCCACAAGTGTCACCACTGCCTCCGAGATTAAACTGAGCATGGCATTGCAGTGCAGATTGCTAAGAAGACCAAAGCACTGGGGAAAGAAAAAGGATTTCAGTGGCTTCCACCCTCTCTCATCTAAGAGAGATAGGCAGTCTCCCCACACACATAGATCACTACTATAACAACATACCACTAACTAGAAATTGAGAAAACTCTCACACTACTGATATCCATAACTAAGGCATCTATCTGGAAGCTAGATAGCCACCAAAGCACTCACAAACCCAAAGTATCTTACCTAACATATGCTACAGATATCTCTGTATGAGTGGGAGGGAGAACCCCATCTAAACAAAAGAATATCCAAAATTAAGAAGCAACAGCTGCCCCAGATGAGAAAAAATCAGCCTAAGAATTCTGGAAATATGGAAAATCAGATTGAAAGGTCAACCACAAAAAATGGAATCCCTGCTCTTTAGCAATGAATACTAAGCAAAACAAAAATATTGTAATGACAGATAAAAAAATTCTAAATACGGATTATAAGGAAGCTCAACAAAACCCAAGAGAAAGTTAAATTAAAGTGTACTCAGAGAAACCACAAAAAAATTCAGGAAATGAATGAAAAATTCATTAAAGAGATCGATTTATTAATGAAAGAGCAGAACTTCTGGAAATGAAATAGTCATTTATGGAAATACAAAACACAGTGGATAGTTTTAAGGATAGACTGGACCAGAGAGAAGGTAGAATCTCAGAGCTTGAAGGCAATGCTTACAAATTAACTCAGCCAGTTAAAAATAATGAATTATAAGAATCCTAGAAAAAAATATTGGGAAAACTCATCGATATTGGCTGGGGCAAAGGATTTATAAAGAAGGCCCCCAAAGCAATCACAGTAACAACAAAAATAAATTAAAATCTTATCAAATTAAAAAGTTTCTGCACAACCAAGAACGCATTCAAAAGTGTAAATAGACAACTCACAGAATGGGAGAGAATATTTGCATCTCATGCATCTGATAAAGGAATGACCATGAGAATCTACAAAGAACTCCAGCAAATCACCAGGAAACAACCAAACAACCCCATTAAAAAGTGAGCAAAGAAATGAACAGAAAGTTTTTAAATGAAGATATGGTAATGGGCAACAAAGTCATGAAAAAAATGCTCAATGTTTCTAATCATTAGGGAAATATAAATCAAAAACCACAATGAGATATCCCCTAACTACAACAAGAATGGCTTGTATTAATAATTCCCAAAACAACAGATGGTGGCATGGATGCAGAGAGCAAGGAACTCTCTTATACAGTGTTGGTGGGACTGTAAAGTAGCACAACATCTATGGACAGTTGCGAAACTTCATGGGAATGGAAAAACAAATACGTTACTCAATACCAGGTTGGAACTGATTGACCAACACTCAAGTGCACGTAATGGAAATAAATCTCAGTGAAAATCAAGTGGGGGGTGGGGGAGGAGTACGTGGATAAATTCATACTTACCGGTTTTGGTGCACACTAGATGAGGGGCATGTTTATAACCTTGACTCAATTTGTGCAAAAAATAATGTATGTAAGCAAAATACACATACCCCCTAATATTGCGAAACTTAAAGACGATGGACAGAGAAGAGGGATGAACATTGTTTACAAGGAATATGAGATTATGTAAAACATCTAAATATGAGAATCGTAGGCATCCGAGAGAGAAGAAGAAAATACAAAAGGGTTGGAAACCCTGTTTGAGGATGTAATTAAGGAAACACTTCCCCTTAGCCAGCATCATATGAATGAGGGGACGTTGAAAGCATTCTCACTAAGAACTGGAACAAGACAAGATGCCTGCTGTCACCACAGCTATTCAGTAAAGTTCTGGAAGTCTGACCCAGAGCAGTCAAGCAAGAGAAAAAAAATTAAGCATATCTGAAAAGGGAAAGGAGAGGTCAAACTATCCCTTTTCACAGAAAATATGATCTTAGACCTTGAAAACCCCAAAGACTCCACCAAGAAATTCCTTGAACTGATACATTCAGCAAAGTTATCAGATTACAGAATGGGTATACACAAATTCATAGCATTCTTGTGCACCATAGCCGTCAAGGAGAGAGTCCAATCAGAGCTCCATACTATTTACAGTAGCTACAAGAAAATAAAATACGTAGGAATATACTTAACCTAGGGCAGGGGTCCTCAAACTACAGCCCGCGGGCCACATGTGGTTGTGTGATTGTATTTGTTCCCGTTTTTTTTTTTTTCTTTACTTCAAAATAATATATGTGCAGTGTGCATAGGAATTTGTTCATAGTTTTTTTTTTGTTGTTGTTTGTTTTTAATTATAGTCCGGCCCTCCAAGGGTCTGAGGGACAGTGAACTGGCCCCCTGTTTAAAAAGTTTGAGGACCTCTGATAGGGGGTGGAAGATCTTAAAAGAGATCTACAAAACACCGAGAACAAAAATTGCAGGTGAAAGAAGCAAATGGAAAGTGTATCGTGTTCGTGGATCGGTGGACAGTAGAATGGGGTAAAATGTCCATACTACCCAGAGTAGTACAGTCCTTATCAAATACCAATGTCATATTTCACAGACCTAGAAAAAATAATTGTGAGTTGTGGAATTAGAAAATAATCCACCAAGGCAGACTTAAGCCAAAGAAAAAATCTAGAGGCATAACCTTACTAGACTTTAAATTATACTAGAATACTATAGTAACTAAATCAGCGTGGTATTGGCACAAACATAGAAACATAGACCAATGGAACAGAACAGAAAACCCGGATGAAAAACCATCCACATACAGTCATCTGATGGTTGACAAAGTAGACAATAACATATATTGAGAAAAGAATCCCTGTTTAGTAAATGGTGTTGGGGAAATTGCACAGCTGCGTGAAGAATGAAACAAGCTCCATATCTCTCATCACTGACAAAAATGAACTCAAGATGTATAAATGACTTGAGTGTAAGGTATAAAACCGTAAGTATTCTAGAATAAAATGTTGAAAAAACTCCTCCAGATACTGGCCTAGGGAAAGAGTTGATGAAGACCCCAATGGCAATCACATGAACAACAAAAATGAATGAATGGAACTCTATTAAATTAAAAAGCTTCTGCACAGTTAAGTAAATAATTAACAGAGCACATAGATAACCTACAGAATGGGAGAAAATATTCCCAGGCTATATATCTAATAAAGGGCTAATACCCAGAATCTACAAAGAGCTTGAGCAATTCAACAAGAAAAAAACAAACAACCCCATTAAAATGTGGAGCAAAAGGCATGAGCAGAAATATAAGCAAATAGCCAATACCCATGTGAAGTATCATCAGGGAAATGCAAAGTAAAACCACAACGAGATACTGCCTTACCCTGGTCAGAATGGCCCATATTACAACGTCAAAAAACAATGGATGCTGGTGTGGATGAAGTGAGAAAGATATGCTTATGCACTGTTGGTGGGAATTCAAAGTAATATACCCTCTGTGGAAAACAGTATGGAGATTCCTCAAAGAAATAAAAGCTGACCACCATTTGATTCAGCAATCCCACAACGGAGCATTTACCCAAAGGAAATAGTCATTTTATCCAAGAGACTCCTACACTCACGTGTTTATCACACACAATTCACAGAGATGTAGAATCAACCCACATGCCCATCAATCCACGAGTGGATTAACAATATTTGTATATGTAGATCATGGATACGGGCATCAAAGGAAGAATGAATTGATGCCTTTTGCAACAATTTGGAGAGAACTAGAGACCATTATCCTAAGTGAAGTATCTAAATAATGAAAAAAAAATACCACATAGACTCACTATTAGATTGAGACTAACTGGTGAACACATGTGTCCATAGAGGAGCGTAAAACTTAACAGGAGTAAACCAGAGAAGATGAGGAAGAGGAATGGGTGAAAACCTACCTCGTGTTCTCAGAGATGACTCAGGCAATCCACATAACCAAAAGTACTTGTAGCCTGTAAAACTTTGAAATGAAAATAATAAAGGGAAACCCAGTATTGTGGTCATTGCTCTATAGTGGTAAATAAAAACCACCACAATCCTTGCTGTCAGGTCCAGACTCTTGGCAAACCGTGGTTGTGGATTTTGGGTTCTTGTTGGGAAAAATCACAAGCAGGGTCAGTGCAGAGGTGTGATTGCAGACAGGAAGCAATTCCACATAAACAGAAAAAGAGAAATTGTACAAAGAGAAAATATATTCCAGGGAGACGAATGGGTTAGTCTTCACCAGTGGAGAAAGATGTTAAAGATGCTCGGATGGTTTCATGGTCTGGTCTGGGGGAAGGATAAGGGGGTGTGGGGTGTTAGCAGGTGGTTGACAGATGTGTGACTGACAGGATTGTAGATTTCCTGCCATCCCTTCCCCTGCATGGCCCCTGGCTTCTCTGCCCCTAGAAACTACCCTCCTGGCCTAGAGCTGCCACCTGCAGATTCGGTCCCTGACTAACCCTGCTTTTAATGCTGCTCAGAGTCTTAACGGGGGAAAAGCATAACTACAGAGATAAATACGTGATTCCAGATTGTGATGATGCTTGAAATGTAGGGAGCTATGCAAGGTTTTTAAAAAAGAGGAGGAAATATAATTTACTTTTTGAAGATGTCAGTTCAAGGAGAATAGTAGAGGAAGCAGCAGAATTTGTACATAAAAGCTTGTTACAAACTGAAACCTTTCACCTATTTTATAGTAAAACTCCAATTACCACTGTGCTAATAGTCAAGTAGCTGGTCTGAAGACAGAAACCAGTAGAAAGCTGGAAAAGGAAAGATCTAATGAACTACCATTGAATCATCAGTTAACTCACAATTAATTGGACATGGTCTGTGTATTTTATGGCCATAGCATAATTTCATCTGAATATTCATGTTGGTTAAAAATCTTACTCTAAAACCAAGAACACATTAATTGTTATAGGGAGATATTGGTATCCAAATCTGATTAAACTAATCAGCATGTTAAAAAAAATTTGCTGAACCACTATGTGGGTCTGCTGCCTTTGAAAGGCGTTATCCGTATCATATGTCTCGTGATAACACAGATGGCCCGAGGGGGTCATAGGGTCAGTGTTAGAGAGTAGATTCCTGACCACAGTCCAGCGTTACGTATTCTACCATCACTTCTCTCAAGGACGAATAAATGTTACTGTTACTGACATTTTAGCAGTTGTCCCTGAGGCCACGTCAGAAGAATGAGGAGAAATGGTTGAAGAGAAAGAGAGCGAAGTGTATTAATTTGGTAACAAATGCGGAGGTTGTGAAACTCCTGTCTTAAAGCACCAGCATCCTGCTTCCCCACAGAAGTACAGAGCTTTTAAAGAGGCTGGTTCTGATGCCTTCCATCTTCGGCCAAGACAATCTTGCAGCCCCTGTTGGATTCGTCCCATCTCCGAAGGTGTACAGAACAAAGGGCTCCTCTGCCCCTCCCATCCACTGGCCTGAGAAAAGGTTGTAGGCTTTAGTTCTCAAAAAGGGTAAAGGTGTTTTGAAGAGACAGAAAACATTTTTACCTTTTTATCAGGCCATTGTCCCTGTTACTTTACAAGTGTATTCATATAGCCATTTTGTTTAAATGTTTGCTGAATAGACACAACTGTTATATAAAATTAGAAATGAAAACTGAGAAGAAAATATGATAAATCACTCATAATCCTATCACTTGCAGAAGTATATCCTGCTACATTTATTTACTTATTTATTATTATTATTTATTTTTTTTTTTAGGCAGAGTCTCACTTTGTCATCCTCGTAGAGTGCTGTGATGTCACACCTCACAGCAACCCCCAGCTCTTGGGCTTAGGCGATTCTCTTGCCTCAGCCTCCTGGGTAGCTGGGACTGCAGGCGCCCGCCACAACGCCCGGCTATTTTTTTTGTTGTTGTTGCAGTTTGGGTGGAGCTGGGTTTGAACCCACCATGCTCGTTATAGGGGGCCTGCATGCTACTCACTGAGCCGCAGGCACCGCCCCTGCTACGTGTATTATGTGTGATTTTTGTGAACATCTATTTATATTATAAAAGTGTATATACAAATATTTATATTTTATTTTAAGGATACATCATAGAGTATAGTTCTCTAGTTATTGAATGTTTGAAATATCTGATGACTACACTAAGAAAAACTCTGAGACTGGTGTCTGCCAGATCAAATATCCAAACATTATGAGTTTACATTAACAGTTAATTTCTCTTAAAAGATAAAATGAGTTATAACCAACATAAGTTTGCATTTGACCTTTTTTCAGAATAACATTTATAGTACTAGGTATGAATCTACTTTTAATCTTTATGAACTTAGAAGGCCAATTGTCTGAGCCCATTTAATTTTTACACTTTCCAACACTTAAGTATTGTAATTATTCCCGTTTGCTGATAAAGTAGGCTGTAAGAGATTAGATGGCTTGTCTTAGGTTACACATAGGGAGACGTTGATGTGGGCCAGGTCTGCTTTGCAGAGGCAGTCTCCTGAGACACTCTGCTCCTTGTTGAATATCAGTAACTGGTAGACAAGCATTTCTTTATCATACCTTAATTATTTGTTTTTCGTGTATTTATTCTACAAAATAAACTTTCCACACCCTCCTGTCTCATCCTTATTATACATGCCCCCTTTGTTTTTGATGGGAATAGCATTGTCATAATCTCAGAGTTAAACCAGTCAGCAGAGGCCATCTGAAAATGTGCCAGGCTGCTTCGATGAGGCACTGTAGACTCATAAGTAATTAGGGATCGTGGACATAACTCTGCTAATGCAGTCTTAGCCGTCCCACTCCTAGAAACCCATGTGAAGACTGAAGAATTTCACAGTGTGAGTACAAATCAGAGGTAGTGCAGACGGGATGTAACAGATCAAATCCTGTACCAGCTACAAAGAGACTTGGGGTCTAGCCAACTGGTTTCCTATCCAACTTGTACGTTCAAGGACCAATCAAACTTACACAGTTTCAGAATAGATAGCCAAAAATCATATACACATTTTAAGAAAGGAAAAAAACTGTATTAAAATTGTAATACTCAAGTCATGTTTGGCTTCTGCAATCACAAGAGATACAAGATAGAATGTACAAGATAAAAAATGTTATCAATACATACTGAGTATTGTTATTTTAATGCAGTGTTTTCCTTTCTTAAAATGTGGATACTTTTTTTTGGAACTCTGTGTGTGTGTGGTGTGTGTGCGTGCCTGCACGTGTATACTTTCACGATATTTTCCAAGATTTTTACGATAAAAATTTAAATGCATATTTGAGAAGAAATAGTGAGAAATATTAGTAGTTTCCTTTTAGCAGCCAGGAAAAATCTGGAGACAAAGTTTTAATTAATAGTTGACTATGGTAATGCTTTTGCAAACTTCATCTTGACAATAAATGAGAACAGGAAGCCACCCCCTCCCCAGGGAAATCGTTCACAGTTAGGCATGGAGCAGCCCAGCCCCGCTACCAAGCTACACTCAGCTATTTCAGGTAAGATCCTCCTTGTCAAATTTCGCAATTCAACATGCTGGTACTTTCATTTAATGAACTTTGCCCCTTAAATGTCATCGCTATCATTTCAGTATGGTTTGTAAAGTAGTAAAAGCGACTGTCACACAGTTTTACTGTGTTTTTACAGGTTCACATAATGCCATGCATCACAGAACACAGAATGATTAAAATTAGTTCATTTATTCAGCCAGTCTCAATACAGTTGAATACTATTCTTGCATGACAAGGAAGCAAATAAAACTAAAACCTCAAACTTCAAACCGTTTTTACTGTTAATGATAATACGCCATTATTATTTAAATTTTCTGTTAGAAAAGTTTTGGTTTAACAATGGCTTATTCACCACATAATAAAATATTATGATTAGTGAAAAAAATGGAGAATTCTTTTTTTTTTTTTTTTTTTTTTTACTGTGAAACCAATTTATAATCATTCACACTTGCATATGAAAAATGTAACACAACTATAGCCCAGTGAAGGAGGGAAGGGGAGGGGCGTGGATCCATAGAGGGAAGGTCAGTAGGGGGACCACACCTATGGAGCACATTGCAAGTACAAGTTGGATCTATCAGGTGTAGAACACAGATTTCTTAATGCCATAATTGGGTAAATGAGGTGAAAGCTATGTTGATTAGTAGGATGTAAGCACTCCAATGTGTACAAATAATCAACACGTCGAATCCCATAATGTCATAAATGTATTTATGATCTATGTACAAATGAATTAATAAAAATAAGAAAGAAAAAAAATGAATTCTTAAAGTAGATGCAAATTTCTTCCTGACATCTGAGACTGACAGGAAGTCTAGTAAAAAATTCACAAATATTTAGGCAGATATTGGTGCAGGAGTTGATATTTACTTTAAAGATCTACCTCTCCACCCCAGTATTTAATAGTAAAGGTCCATTAAGCCTCTGCTTGTGTTCAAAGCATTGTTCCAGCCTCTGGAATGAGAAGGGTAAATAAGAGACAGTCCCTGCTTCCCAGTCTAGTAGGAGTGAGCAAATAAGCATTTACTTTCTTTGACCTGCTGGTATTGTTTTATGGTTAAAGTAAGAAGCACTTGGCCTCCAGGGCTGGGGCTCTTGGAAGAAACAACGGTCAGAGGGCAAGAGAACACACGGTTAGTGAATATTCTCTTCTTTAAGCACATCCTGTTCTATCTTAGGTCATTAAATAAGTAATGTCCGATTTTGAATCAAAAGTTTAGTTTATATCTTAAATAGGAAGCTGCACAGTTAATCAAAGTATGTGCCTAAATTATCGATAAAGTTTTGCCATTTTAACAGTAGCTTTTAGCTGCCGGCACTGAGGAAGCCTGCAGAAGGAGTGGTGATAAAATCACAAAAGGCATTTTCCCCAGCTAGTGGAGCTTTGAACATTTTTCTTTGCAAGAAGTGGTCTAAAGTGGACTGGAAGAAGTGGTAGTCAGTTGGTGCAAAGTCTGACGAACATGTTACATGACAGAGTTTCCAAGTCCAGCTTCTGTGGTTGGAGCAGTGCTATTTGTGCGACAGTATTGTCCTGCAAGAGGATTTGCCTGGCTCTATTGACCAAAATCGACTGCTTAATCGCGAGCATTCTCATCATGTTGTCCAGTTGGTTGCCGTAGAATATACTATAATCTATTGACCAGGTTTTATGTGTAGTGGGTCATACCAGCGCTGGACCACCAGACGCTGTTAGGTTTTTCCGATGAATATTTGGTTTTGGACCGTGTTTCAGTGCTTCATCTTTATCCAGCTATTATGCCAAATGCTTACGTTTATCCAGAAGAATCCATTTTTCATCACACATAACAATATGGTATATAAATGTTTTGCCCTTATGTATCCAGAAGACCAAAAATCACATTATAACAGAGAATGTTTATTGCAGCCCAATTCATAATTGCTAAATCATGGAAAAAGCCCAAGTGCCCAATGACCCACGAATGGATTAATAAATTGTGGTATATGTACACCCTGGAATATTATGCAGCCTTAAGGAAAGATGGAGACTTTACTTCTTTCATGTTTACATGGATGGAGCTGGAACATATTTTTCTTAGCAGAGTATCTCAAGAATGGAAAAAAAAGTATCCAACGTACTCAGTCCTACTATGAAACTAATTTATAGCTTTCACATGAAGGCTATAACCCAATTATAGCCTATGAATGTGAGGAAAGGGGAAAGGAAGGGGAGGGGAGGGAGGAGGGTAGGAGGAGGGAGGGTGATTAGTGGGTCCACACCTACGGTGCATCTTACAAGTACATGTGAAACTTACTAAATGTAGAATATAAATGTTTTAACACAACAACTAAGAAAAAGCCATGAAGGCTAAATTAACCAGTTTGACAAAAATATTTAAAATTGTATATAAAACCAGCACATGGTACCCATGATTGCATTAATGTACACAGCTATGATTTAATAAAAAAAAATTTAAAATAAAATTTTATATTCTTTAGAGGTGGGGGTCTTACTTTTTCATCCAGGCTAGAGTGCTGTGGTATGAGCATAGCTCACTGAAACCTTGAACCCTTGGGGTCAAGCAATACTCCTGTCTCAGTCTCCCAAGTAACTAGGTTTACAGGTGCAGACCACCATGCCCAGCTAATTTTAGAATTTTTTTTTTTTTTTTTAGAGATGGAGGTCTCACTATGTTGCCCAGGCTAGTCTTGAACTCATGACCTCAAGTGGTCTTCTGCGTCCCTTCCACAAGTGGTAGGATTACAGATGTGAGCCACTGCACCTGGCCTTTCCCAAAATAATCTTTAAGTGTATGTGTTACATAGTGACAAGAAGGCAACTTCAGTAATGAATAGGGGGAGATCAAATGTGTAGGAGTTAAAAATTTAAAACCCAGTGAAACATTTACTATTTATTAAAGAAAATTCATATCAATATTATATGAAGGGCCAGGAAATAATATTTAGTTTTTCAGAGCCAGGTTTTAAAATGATCTTTGACATCTTGTTACTTCCTTTTCTTTACCCTATTGGTTGAGAACTATTTTCACCTGCAAGAGTTGTCCATTTCTTTCATACTGTCTTTTAGCCAATCAGTCCTCACCTGGACAGACCACATCCAGTCCCATCCTGCTGCACACTCCACAGACATCCTAACTGTCTCTTTCCTTCCTCTCTGGTGGAAGTCTTCTTTTCCTTACTGAAGCTGATTCTGGTTGCTATTAAAAGATAAGTTTATCAGTTGAATTAATTTACACTAAGAAATTCATGATGGATTGTTTTTACTATGGTTACTTATATTTTAAAAAGAAGAAACTCTCTACCCATATATACTACTAGTAGGAATATACATTTTTACAACTTCCTTAGTAAGCACTCTGGCAACATATACCAAGGAACCTGTAAATGTTCTCCTGATTTTCCTAGTAATTTCATTTCTAAGAATTGAATTCTAAGAAAGTAACCAGAAATAGACATTTATATGCAGAAGTGCTGATTATAATGGTAGATTTAACAGCCAAGGAAAACATGAACTATGTTAGAAATATAATGATAATACGAGTTGGGTAGCAGAAAAAAGCAAGAGCGGAGCAGCTGAGTGTGCATGGCCCATTTTCAGATGACTATGAAAGCCATGGGCGCAGCCGAGCCTTTGGCTACCGTGGAAGCACCGTGGACAAGCAGAGTCCCCATGTCTGCAAATAGCTGAAGGACTTTTAGGTATTTAAAACTGGAGAAAAACAACTAAAGGTTTAATATAAATTATGCGACCAGTTTTCTGCTTGATTGTGCTAAAGTACCAGAAGTTTAATTAAGCAGAGTTGAGTACAAAGCATGACAGGTTCAGGTCACACACAGTGTCCCGTATGACCTTGGGCCAGTTATTTAATCTTTCAGAACTTCAACCTGCATATTTTACAATGTGATAGTTATTCTTACCTTATAAGGTTATCATGGGAATTCAAGAACACAGTTCATATAAAGTGATTAATATCTAATATAAGTCAATGTGTTTTTAAATGATAGTTCTCATTAATGTTATTAATTTAATGAGGATGGTAAATTACCAATAGATCACAATTTTAAAATTAAATGCTTTTAAGATCATCAAATTTCTAAGAGAATTAGGCTGTATTTTGTTAGAAAATCTTAGTTTATTGAAAAGAACCTTAGTTGTTTTTTTTGTTTTTTGTTTTTTTTTTAAAAAACAGGGTCTTGCTTTTTGTCCAGGCTAGAATATAGTGTCATCCTCATAATTCACTGCTGCCTCAAAATCCTTGCCTCCAGTGATCCTCCTACCTCAGCCTCTTGAGTCGCTGGGATTACAGATGTGTGCCATACCCAGCTAATCTTTTCTGTTTTTAGTTTGAAGGCAGGATGTCACTCTTTCTCAGGCTGATCTCAAGCTCCTTAACTCAAGTGATCCTCCCACCTTAGCCTCCCAGAGTGCTAGATTTACAGGCATGAACCACCAGGCCCAGCCTAGAATCTTGAATTTTAATAAATATGTGCACATTGTGTTTAATTATACTATGTGATAGGCCATCTGCAAGTCATTGGAAATAAATTGGCACTTTGGATGAAATAGGTCCTACAAATTCTCGACCTTATAAACTCAGTCCATAAAGTTACTGTAGATATCTGAGAGCTCCATAAAATCTTTGCAGGTTAATTTGCACAAGTATTTTTTGTCTTGATAGGTAAACGGGCACTAGATGACTTGATCTAAAATAAACAAGCTCAAAGAAAACTTGAGAATGTTTTCATCAGACTTGACTCCTTGGCTCTTGTTTTATAAGGCCAGATCTCTTCCTGGATATAGTACATGAAATAACAATATGTTGTTAAAGTTTTTTTCAAAGGCTCTGTTTTCTTCCCCATTAAAGAGTTTTGGAGGAATCCACATGGTCAAACCTGATTGGTGTTGTTTGTGTAAAATGTAAAACCTCCTTAACTTACATAGTTAAATCACTGGCAAACAGTCAATTAAATAATTGAGAATGACAGTCTTTTGAAATTAGGTTGATTATTGGCACTCATTGCCTTGTAATAAATTTCTTTTAATTGTGAGTAAATAAAAAAAAAAAAATCATCGACAGAAAGCCCTCCAGAGAATATTAGCAATACTTTGCTCACTCTCGGAAACTTTGGTGTGAGGCAGTCTGCCTGCAGCTTCTGATCTTTCTAGCTGTTTCCCGGGCTCTGCGCTGGGCACTGGGTATGCGCTCATCAGTGTACGTTATCTCGTATCATCTCAACTTTTCTTTGCGTATCAGTTCCACTACTGATGGAAGTAGTTAGTTCAGAGGTATTTTTCAGTAATCTGAACCTTTTTCCTCTTATTGAATTCCTTCTGCATATGTAGGATTTAGTTGTATAATCACAGTTACTACCTGTAGGCCCAGAACAGAGGTCAGTTGGTAAAGTACAACCCCCACAGGTCCCATCTGGCCTGATGGAAACATGGGAATGGTTTTACATTTTTAAATGATTGGGGAAAAAAAAAAAAAATCTAAAGAAGAATAATATTTTCTAACACATGAAAATGAAAGTTAAAATTTCAGTTTTATTGGAACCCAGCATTTGTTTCTTGTCTGTGAGTTCTTTCACACTACAAAGGTGGGGTTGAATAGTTTGGAGAGGTCCTACAGCTGCAGGGCCTACAATAATTACCATCTTCTTCTTTACAGAAAATGTTTCTGGTTCCCTGGCGTAGGGGGATAATTAACCTCCCGTGCTGGGCCTCTGTGAGTGACTGTGTGCGCTGTGGAGTGCTTGCTCCTTGCTCCACGCTACATCGGAGTTGTGTCCTAGGAAAATAGTAGGGAGCGAAGGAGCACAGTGGGCAACTCCAGAGAGCTTGCAGCTGATATTTAAATTGATAATTTAATAGGTAGGTTAAATAACTTTGTATGGTAGCAAAATTATTTGGTTATTCTAATAAATATTTTAATACTGATAAGGTTGACGCTGAGACTCAGGACAGCTCACAAATGCAAACAACTTATATATTAATACAATTGGTCCATCCAATGTGATTATTTGGTTAACCTAAGTATTGACTATAAACCTTACTATTTGAACCTTTTTCTTTTTAACAAAGGCGAACGTATAACACACTGAACATAAACCTGTCCCTTTTAGGTGATTTGTGATTTTATTGTGATTAGAATCGCATATGACAACGCATATATTTTGTGTTTGCTATAGTAAGAGACATTGGCAGTATCAAAAATTGAGCAGAACTGCTATCATTTCAGGGCATGTTCAGAAAAGTATTTATTACAGTTTCTTTTGCTATGTTCCTGATATCAATTTGCTTCCTTGTCATTTGTCTTTCTTGTAGGAAATAAATTAAAACATATTCAAAAATTTTCTGAATTTAGACTTTATGTTCCTGCATTTGTTAACTTCAACATGCATTTATATTTGTTTCTTTTTTGGATGTTAGTCTTATTAACATTAACATATTTTGTCCTTTACTTAATTGCACATGAAGCAGTGACATTTGTTACTATTTTAAGAATCTGTGTTAATTATGCCCTATAAAAAAAGAGTTCTTTAATTTCCTCAAGGCAGGAGTTAGTATACAATACCTAAAAACCACATCAGTGTTGCTTTTCTGTTAGATTCATTTTCTAATTTTTATTTATTTATTTTTTTTTTTATTATAGATAAAAATATGCACCATAGATGTGGCCCAACCCATCACCCTCCCTCCATCCAAACGTCCCCCCTCCCTTCCCCTTCCTTGGTCCTTTCCTCATAGTCTTGTGGTATAGTTGGGTTATAGACTTCATGTGAAAGCTATAGTTTAGCTTCATAATAGGGCTGAGTACATTGGATACTTTTTCTTCCATTCCTGGGATACTTTGCTAAGGAGAATATGTTCCGGCTCCATCCATGTAAACATGAAAGAGGTAAAGTCTCCATCTTTCTTTAAGGCTGCATAGTATTCCATGGTGTACATGTAACATAATTTGCTGGTCCATTTGTGGGTCGATGGGTACTTGGGTTTCTTCCATGACTTAGCAATTGTGAATTGGGCTGCAAACATTCTGGTACAGATGTCTTTGTTATATTGTGATTTTGGGTCTTCTGGGTATAAACCTAGTAAAGGAATTATAGCCTCTGTAATTTTTAATGCACTACGCATCTATTGTAATTATTATTTTTGACAATGAAAAAGTGTATACAGGGTAGCCATAAAGTTCATGTGCAATTTAAAATTGCCTACTAATTTTTACAGTCACCTTGTATATTTATGAAGTAGAGAGGGAGGCCATCAGCGAATGATGGGGCAACCTGAATAATTAGTCTATCCATCATCTCACACACTTACGGTTCTTCATGCTGGAAACAGTCACAATGTTCTCTTCTAGCTATTTCAAAAGACAAAATAAATTATGTTTAACTATAGTTACTCTATAGTGCTATAAAACTCTAGAACTTATTCCTCTTACCTATCTGCATTTTTTTTAAATCTCTTAATCAACCTCTCCCTATCTCTTCACCACACACTTTCCCCAGCCTCTGATAACAACCATTCTATTCTGTACTTGTATGTAATCCCCTGTTCAAAGCTTCCACATATGAGTGAGGACATGCAGAATTTAACCTTTTGTGCCTGGATTATTTTACTTAACACAGTGTCCCCAGGCTCATTCATGTTTCCAAGAATGACAGAATTTCATTCTTTGGATGAATAGTATTTCATTTAGTATATATATTTCATTTAATATGTTGATGGACATAGGTTGATTCTGTATCTTAGCTATTATAAACAATGCTATAATAAGCAATCTCTTTGAGAAACTGATTTTCTTTCTTTTGGATATATACTCAGGAGTTGGAAGATCTTTTTTTCATAGCACATATTACCAACCAACAAACTATATTTTTGTTATTTGTTTTCTTATAAATTAATATGTGAGGTATCTGACAGGAAAAAAAAATTAGTTGCTCATTGCTGTATTTCAGCACCCAGGACAGTACCTGATATAAGCTTGTTCACAGTAAGTGGATGTTAAATAAATCCCTGAAGGGAGAATAAATGGATAAATATTCCAACACCCAAGTCCAAATGCAGAATTAAGACCCTTTCCTGTCAGAATATCATATCAAGTGGTCCCATTGATGCTTCAAGTTTGACCAGGAGACCTGTATCAAGTGGATGGTATGTGCTCGCAGTAAATGTGACTCTACAGGAAAAAAAAAAAAAAAAAAAAAAAAAAAAAAAAAAAAAAAAAAAAAATATATATATATATATATATATATATATATATATATATAAATTGAAACACCAAAGTTCATGAAGATAGTCAGCCTGAGCAAACATCCAGCACAGGGGAAAGCTGAGCTAAGACATGGAATATGGTGACCTCAATAACCCCCTCCACCTGCCCCACTTTTTTCCCCCTATGCTAGTTAGAGCTTGTTTTCCTTTACTTGAAATTAAATATGTTCTAAAAGTTCTGATATTTCTCCCTAAAAGTTATCTAGTGCCTTCATTGTAATCAGTAATGGATGAGAATATCAGTTTTTATCACTTGAATTTACTTTTGTAAATGTTGCTAATTAGAAAAACAATACCATATTATTGTTTTTTAGTAGGTAGAAATTCTAGTCATCTTTGTGTGACTTATTTATTCCTATCATTTACCTATGATCTATTGACCCACTCTATAGCACTGGTTTGGGAATTTGAAGGCACCCTTTATATAAAATCACTCTCACCAATCCATCAATTATGCTTATAGTCAATGTTTCCTCCTATATTTTAATAGATCCAGAAAACCTTGGAACTGGAAGAATCTAAGAATTGAATTATACCCACTTATTTTATAATTCAGGATACTGAGATCCAGAAAATTGTAATAATACATTAGGAAGTAAAAAGTCATCCATGATTTATTTTATATACCCCTTTTTTTTCTACTTAAATTTTCATATTTACATTTTCATAAAGAGAAAGGCAGCTGTGAAATAGAAACCAAATTAGCAATCAGTGGTGACTAAAGATTTCATAGCAGGTGCAGCCCTTAAATTTATCTTGTCTCACGTTCCAAATGATGCAACAAGTGCAATAACCCTCACCATGTTCAACTGCCAGAGCCTCACGCAAGTGAATGCAAATACCAACATGAAAGATCAAAGCTAATGTCAGGAACTTGATGGCATGACTACTATTAAGATATTATGACTTACATGACAATAATATTAAGGTCATTTCAAAAGTTTTGTCCGTTTTTATGAGTCTACTTTAAACTGTAATATCTCAGTAAATATTTATTCAATTTAATCAAAATAAGTGCCATTTGAATCAGTGCACTTTTGCCAATGTAACACAAGTGGATTAATTCCATCGGCAATAAAAATTGGGTGCTCAGGATTCGATGAAGTCAATGAAGGCCGTTTTTGCTAGGTCCTGACTGGCAAAGGTTCTACCGGTGAGAAAGTTATTGAAGTGCTTGAAAAGATGGTAGTCGGTTGGCGAGAGGTCTGGGGAGTACGGTGGGTGGGGCAGAACTTCGACGCTCAATTCCTTTAATTTTCGGACGGTGATTTGTGAGACGTGCGGCCGGGCGTTGTCGTGGAGCAGGATCCGACCTCTTCTGTTGACCAGTGCTGGCTGCTGCTGACGCAATTTTCGGTACATTTCATTGATTTCCTCACAATAGGACTCTGCTGTGATGATTTGGCCTGGTTGCAGAAAGTTATAGTGAATCACACCAGCCGCTGACCACCATACAGTAACCATAATCTTCTTTTGGTGGGGTTTCACCTTTGGGAAGTGCCTAGGTGGCTCATCAGTGTCTAACCACTATCCTAAACGTTTCCTCTTGTTGTAGAGAATCCACTTTTCATCACACGTGACGATCCGATCCAAAAAAGGATTGTTTTGGTTGCGCAAAAGCAATGAAGAACGAACCTCAAAACGTGACAATTTCTGCCGATCGTTTAAATCGTGAGGCACCCACTTTTCGAGCTTTTTGACCTTTCCAATACATTTTAAACCATCAAAAACCACATGGGAGCTGACACCCAGTTCTTCCATCATCCCATGCACCGTTTGT
>CAUYPK010018689.1:0-16001 GCA_963574355.1 Loris lydekkerianus
ACCCACGAATGGACTAGCAAATTGTGGTACATGTATACCATGGAATACTATGCAGCCTTAAAGAAAGATGGAGACTTTACCTCTTTCATGTTTACGTGGATGGAGCTGGAACATATTCTTCTTAGCAAAGTATCTCAGGAATGAAAGAAAAAGTATCCAATGTAGTCAGCCCTACTATGAAGCTAAATTATAGCTTTCACATGAAGGCTATAACCCAACTATAGCACAAGACTATGAGGAAAGGGCCAAGGAAGGGGATGGGAGGGGCGAGGTTAGGGTGGAGGGAGGGTAATGGGTGGGGCCACACCTATTGTGCATCTTAGAATGGGTACAGGTGAAACTTACTAAAGGCAGAATACAAATGTCTACATACAATAACTAAGAAAATGCCATGAAGGTTATGTTGAACAGTTTGATGAGAATATTTCAGACTGCATATGAAACCAGCACATTGTACCCCTTGATTGCACTAATGTACACAGCTATGATTTAACAATAAAAAAAAATTACTTAACCTCATCTGTAAAGTGGAAATACCAATAATACCTGCCTGCTAGGGCTATTGTGATAATTAAGGAGATGTAGAAAAGACCTAGGAGATTGTATCAAACACAGTGCTTGCTATTATAATCACCTTTGTCAAACACAGCAGTAGCCTCTTCACACATATTAATATTATCCCAGTCAATTGTGAAAACAGGCTTGTGAGATTTGTGGACATGAGGAAACTCTAACACAGAGAGGTTAAGAAACTTGCCCAAGGGGTGACGCCTGTGGCTCAGTGGGTAGGGCGCCGGCCCCATATATCGAGGGTGCCAGGTTCAAACCTGGCCCCAGCCAAATTGCAACAAAAAAAATAGCAGGGTGTTGTGGCGGGCGCCTGTAGTCCCAAGCTACTCGAGAGGCTGAGGCAAGAGAATCACCTGAGCCCAGGAGTTGGAGGTTGCTGTGAGCTGTGATGCTACGGCATTCTACCAAGGGTGATAACGTGAGACTCTGTCTCTACAAAAAAAAAAAAAAATTAAAAAAAAAAAAAGAAGAAATTTGCCCAAGGTCACACAACTGGTAAGCAGCAAAGCCAAGATTCAAGTATCAATCTCAGCATAAAACCACCACTCTCTCAATTACCCAATGATAAAAGTTGGGTAAAAGTTAAGATGATAAAAGTTGTAAAAAAAAAAAAACAAAACAAAACACAGGTGACAAAAGTGATGATTCTACTGTGGAATAGTAGTGTGTCAGAAGTTTGCACTGGTACACTCCAGGGAGGAGGCAGGGCCCTTTGTTTTAGTTACAGACCTCCCCCGAGCATCTCCCAAACAGATGAGGACTTTACTTTCTTGTGACCCCTCCAAGGAAATCTCCAGGACGTGGGAAATGTGCATCATGGGCTCTGTCTGAGTTGCTGTCATTAAGCCACTATAAGGTAGGGCTGGTAGACCAACACTGGGGCCCGGGAAGTGGGGGGATTCTGCAGCAGCCCCAGGACTCTGTCCTCAACTCTCTTCTCTGTTGACACACTCACCACTGATCATTTCATTCAGCCCCTTTGGTACCAGTTATAGGCTGATGATTCACAAATTTATGTCTCTAGCCCAGACTTCTCTCCTGACTCAGATCCACAACTATCTACTCAGCACCTCCACTGGGTATCTAAGAAACATCTCAGTCTTAGCAAGTCCAAAACAGATTTTATCCAAAAGACCTGCTTCACCTTCAGTGACCCCTCGCTCACCATATGGCAACTCCATTCTTCCAGTTGTACAGACCTACAGACTTAGAGTCACCTGTCTCTTCTCTCATGCCACTGACATCCAACCTGTCAGCTCATCCCATCGCTTCCACTTTCAAAATGCACCCAGAGTCAAACTACCCCTTCCCCCTTCTCACCCATCATCTTGTCTCACCAGGACAGTGCAGTAGACCCCCGGTCTCCGCATTGCCAGCCTGGCCTCCTGTCAAAGGCTATCCTTCCCATCACCGTCAAAGTGCTCCTGGGAGAACATAACATAGATTACATGACTCCTCTGCTAAAGCTCCTCCAAAGCCTCCCATCTCAGAGGAAAGTCAAGGGCTTACAAGGTTTGAAAAGCCCTCCCCCCCCACGGCCTGCAGCCTTCTCTCAGCTCTCAGGCTCCCACCACTATCCCCAGCACCACCTGCACCAACCCTGAGGCCTCCCTGGTCAGCTTTGCACATGCCAAGCACACTCTCGCATGAGGGCCTTTGCCTCCTCTTCTTCCTGGAAATATTCCCATAAAACATCCTCATAGCTTACCAGGGTCATCAAACTTTTTAAACAAGGGGCCAGTTCACTGTCCCTCAGACCTTTGGAGGGCTGGACTATAGTTAAAAAAAAAAAAAAAAAAACCCATGAACAAATTCCTATGCACACTGTACATATCTTATTTTGAAGTAAAAAAAACAAAAAGGGAACAAATACAATCACACCACCTCATGTGGCCTGCAGGCCATAGTTTGAGGATCCCTGGCTTACACACTAAAGCTCATCAGTCTCTGCTCAAATCTCCCCCTAACAGAGAGACTAGGCTGCCCACGTGCATAAAACAGCCACATGCTGTCCTCGTCTGGACACTCCCTCTCCCTGGCCTGCCCTGTTTCTTTTCATAGCATTTATCAGTACTGGTGTGATCTATTCATTTATTTGTCTCCATCTTCTAGAAGGGAAGATTCTTGTGGACAGAGATTTGTCTGTCTTATTCATTGTTACATCCTCAATGCCTGAAAAAACGTGTATACACAGTAGGTGCCTCATAACTATTTGGCAAATGAATGAGTGGAAAGAGCCTTCTGGTCATTCTCATGTCAGCTGAACAGGACAGCTCTGCAGATGGCTTTGGGTTCCCGCACATAAAATTTCAGGAAGACTCTCCATTCTGCAATCCTGTTTATCTTAGAAGTCAAAATCTAGGATGATCCCACCACAGATCTTTCCTGGTTGTATTGCTTTTTGTGTGCTTTTGTGGAAGGTTTTGATTGGTTTTGAGTTTTTGTGACATGGCTTTGTTTGTTTGGTGTTGGTTTTTTGACATCAGTCTGTTGCCCAAACTATAATGCAGTGGGCAATCAGCTCACTGCAGCTTTGAACTCCTTGGCTCCAGTGATTCTCCAGCCTCGGCCACCTGACTACAGATGCATCCCCCCCACACCCAGATCATTTTTCTATTGTTTATGGAGACAGGGTCTCATTATATTGCCTAGGATGGCCTTGAACTCCTGGCCCCAAAAGATCCTCTTACCTTGGCCTCCCAAAGTGCTGGGATTACAGGCATGAGCCACCACGTCCAGCCTGCCTTTGTTTTTTGTATCTGCTTGGTTTGATTTGGCAGAAAAGGTTCATGGGCAAAGCCAAGTGTGAGTCTCCCTATGTGTCTCCCTATGTGCTCCCCCTGCGCTCCTGAGGGAAACATGTCTGGAGACATTACTCTGAAGGCTCCAAACAGCAAATGATGTAAATCTCATTGCTCGAGCAGAGAAAAACAACAAATCTATCCATCCTGACATCCACTTCCATGGAAACTCTAAATGAGTTCAAAAGGCCAGTACTGGCAATACCCTTCTCTTGTCATGTCTGGGGATTGTGTTTGCAGGAACATACTGAAAAGGGAAGGTCTTTCAAATGGAATGCACCAAAAAGGAAGCCTTCCAAAGTCCAGGCTAACCATCTGCAGCAGCATCAAAACAATTACTATTATGTGAGGTGTTTGCAATCAGACCCCTTGGTGCATGTGTTCGTAACCAAACCATACCAAGTACTCAGACTTTGAGGGTAAAATCCCTTTATCTCTCAGTTAAGCAAAGCTATTAGAGAAAAGCCTTACTGACTCAGGTGGGAGGCAGCATCCATCCTCTGCCTCCACAGCAACTCCTAACAGTCAAAATATTGCTTCCACAACCCTAGAATGAACATTGACTATTCTAAGTGTCAAACCCTAAGACATGTGATATCTCCAGATCTTTTCCTAAAAGGATCCAGGAATATCCAATCAAAGGATCCAGGCATATTAAGAGATAAATTAATACTTTTCTTCAGGATTATCATTAGCAAAATCTACCATAGGCCAGAATACCTATTAATGGGTCCCAGATTTGAAGATTCATGTTCCAAACACATAAAGAATACAGTTGAGATGAACCTGGGCAACTTAGCAAGACCCCATTTCTAAAAAAAAAAAAAAAAAAAAATTAATTAGGCAGCTGTAGTATTCCTGTACATACCTGTCCTCCCAGCTACTTGGAAGGCTGAGGCAGGAAGATCACTTGAACCCAGAAGTTGGAAGCTGCAGTAAACTATGATTGTGCCACTGCACTCCAGTCTAAGGGAGAAAGCAAGACACAGTCTCTAAATAAATAAATAAAAGGAGACAGCGCCCCCAGAGGAGGTGTTTTTGACATCCAGATTAGCAATCCTTTACTATTCCTGAACATTCAACCCAGCACAAATTTTTAGTTCATCTTTTAAATAAGATATATATGTATGTATATGAATACATCACATTTAATTTGTTGTCCATTTTTGGGACATCATTATTTTGTTAAAAAAGTAATTTTGTCAAATTAGAACAAGTCATTGACTGTAAGATGTGTTCTGATCAGAGACATTAAGTTGTAAAAAAATTGTGCATCTGGGCAGTGCCTGTGGCTCAGTGGGTAGGGCGCTGGTCCCATATACCAAGGATGGAAGATTCAAACTCAGCCCCAGCCAAACTGCAACAAAAAAATAGCTGTGCGTTGTGGCGGGCATCTGTAGTCCCAGCTATGCGGGAGGCTGAGGCAAGAGAATCGCCTAAGCCCAAGAGCTGGACGTTGCTGTAAGCTGTGACACCATGGCACTCTAAGGGTGACAGAGTGAGAATCTATCTCTTAAAAAAAAAAAAAAAAAAAAAAAGTGCACCTTAGAATTATGTAAGGAGAAAAATGGAATTTCAAAAACATATAAGTTATTTGGAGCAGTTTTAATATTTAATATTCCCACTATTTCTAAGATCAGAGAAAATGATTGTTACATTGTTAAAATTTTACCTAGAAAATTTTAATAGAATTTTTTAAATTATTAACTATATGAGGCTATTTCCATTTTAGACTCTAGTGAACGTGCACCAACTTCTTGACGTGGAAATGAATCTAATTATGCTTCTTGCAAAAGCCAACGCTGAATTCTCAGTTACCACTTCAGTAAGAGTGCAAAGGTGGCAAAATGGTTTTCTTCCTAAGACTTCACCTTCACTCATAAGCTCACTCGCTCATGACTTCCTTTGAACCTCTCGTCAGTGGTAACCTAGGTTTATCACTGAATTCTCGTGTGCAGAATCAGAGGGTAAAACTAGACTGATTTCAAAGGACTCTTTCTGCTTTAACAATCAGCTTTATACAAATTGCATTTTAAGTATTTATGAGTGTATTGTAAAAAGATCATCAACTTGGGGTGGTACCTGTGGTTTAAAGGAGTAGGGTGCTGACCTCAAATACCAGAGGTGGTGGGTTCAAACCTGGCCCCGGACAAAAACTGCAAAAAAAAAAAAAAAATCAACTTTGGGAGAGCATTTATTTTGTGAGCAAGGCCCTGTGGCAATTGCTTTCCACATAATATTTCATTTAATCCTTGAAGCAGCTCTAGAGGTGAGCCTTGTTATTCCCATTTTATAGGTGGAAAAGCTACAAATGAATGTCAAGAAGAGTCTTTTTCTTTCTTACAAATTGAGATATATTTCACATACTCCACAGCTCACCTTTTAACGTGTAAAATTCGATGGTTTTTAGTATATTCAAAGAGTCGTGCAACCAGCAGAATAATCAATTCTGGAAACTTTCCATCACTCCACAAAGAAACCCCATATCTTTCAGCAATCACTCTGCATTCCTTGCTCTCCAGGCTCTGGCTAGCTCTGCTATATTCTTATAGAGTTACCCATTCTGGAAATTTCCTATAAATGGAATAAAAATGCATATGTGGTCTTTCCAAGTGGGGTCTTAAACCCAAGTCTTTCTTTTTTAAATTTTTTTAATTATTTTTTATTTATTAATAATTTTTAATTTTTTTATTTATTAAAATATTAAGGGCGTACAGGAGGAGGGGCGGAGCAAGATGGCTGAAACCTCCAGAGATTGTTCCTTGACACAAACACCAAATTCAAACGCTATCCATGCAAGCAAGCATCTTCAGAAGAATTAAAAAACAGATGAGCAATCATACTACCTGGTTTTAACATTCTATCAAGGAAAGAAGTGCTGAAGAGGGCAGCGAAGACAGTCTCGCCCTGCCCACGCCCTTCCTCCTCCGGCCCCTGGCAGTGGAAAGAGAATCTGTGTCTGGGGGAGAGAGAGTGAAGTGACTGTGGGACTTTGTATTGAAAGCCAGGGGTGTCCTGGCACCGAAGAACACACAGGGCAGAATTCTGACAGTGCCCACTTAGACCAGCCCGCCAAGGGGAAATCCTCCACCCTGAAACTGAGTCCCCTCTAGCCGAACCACCAGCTGACAAAAAGCAGCCTGGGGTCTGGACTAAATCCGTAAAGCAGGCAAGCCACAGAGGTTGCAGTCCTTGGGTGACTCCTGCGGCTGTGTTAGCATGAAGCCAGTGCACTTGGGGTACAGGTGACCCAGTGTGACACTAGTAGCTATGGCCAAGCCAGGGCCTATGTCACACGTCCAACTCCAGGAGGTGCAACTCGGGGAGTCTTCTTCCACTTGAGGAAAGGAAAGAATTCAGGGGACTTTGTTTTGCAACTTGGGTACCAGATTAGCCACAGTCATATAAAGTAGTAAGCAGACTCCAAAGCCCCCAAGTCCAAGCCTAAGTTCCTGGCCTGCATTTCTGGCCCCACCCTGGGCTAGAAGGAAACATATGACCATGAAGGAAAGGACCCAGTCCTGGCAGGATTCACCACCTTATGGCCAGGGAGCCCTTGGACTTGGAATGACTATCAGAGGTAGCCAGGCAAGAGTCACTATGGGCCTTGGGTGAGACTGGGATGGCTTCAGGTGTGACACGGTACTGGTGGCCATGATGGAGTGCTCATGTCACTTCCCCCACCCCCAACTCCAGCAGCCCAGCATAGAAAGTGAAGAAAGAGAGTGAGAGACTATGCCTGCCCATCTAGGGAATTCTCCTATATCTTAACCAAGTCCACTAAAGCAGTACCACCAGGAGTCTGAAGAGTCACAGCATTACTGGGCTTGGGGCACCCTCAGTTCTGATACACCTGCAGTGACCAAAGACTTAGATCACATCACTTAATTTCCCCCGCTCCCCTGTTTTGCTCAGGCTTTTCCTACTCTTCTCTGCCTGCATGTAGTTGTTTAAAAGGTATATGGGGGACAGGTGAAACTCACAGTCATCTACCCTCTCTGTTGATAACTCACTCAGCAATTATAAGACAAAGGAAAAAGGAAAAAGCAGATAATTTTTTCTTGCCATCTTTGGACAAAGAGGAGGCATGTGTGGTCTTGTTTTTGCACTGAGTCTTAACACGATAGCCTGTTTGTCAATCATCTGGAAGCCACAGTTGGGCTTCCCCCCCTCCACACTCTTGGTGGAAATTTTAGCTAATATTTCTTGCCATAGTAGGGGCCAGACACCTGGCCTTGTGTGTTGGTGAGGGCAACCTTCTTTATTCTGTCTACTGATTCAAATCTCTTCTGGAAACACACAAGCACAGCCACAAATAATACTTTACTAGCTCTCTGGGCATCTTTATATGCAAAGACATAAGGCTTGGTGGTACCTTCAGAGGGCACTGTACTGGAGATAGTCTCCATCTGTCCCCCACCATGCTCTGCCCCCCTCTACCTGCCCTGGACCCCCAAACCACTGATCCCTAGGACTGCATCACCCAGGCTCTCCTGCTCTCAGTTTAGATCCAAGGGGAGGAGAGGATGGGAAGAGTTAGAAAGCTGCTGGGAGTGCAAAATTAGTAGGGAATTGTACAGATTGAGGTTCTTAGTTGCCAACAGTAGGATTCACTCTGGCTGATTTAAACAGAAATATGTGAAAGGAACTAAAGAGATCACAGAATCTCTGGAAGGACCAGAGAACTGGGCTCAAACACTATCCAACCAGAAACAATGCAGCCAGAAAAAATACTCTCCCACAACACACAAGTTTCATTGCACACCCCAGAGAAACCCAAGTGCTCTTATCACCGAGCAGAGAATCTCCTCTCTCTCTGGGCTTAGCTGTCACCTTTCCTCATGAGTTGGCAGAAACTATGTCACAAATATCAATCTAGCTGCAAGGGAGTCTAAGAATGTAGCTTTCCTGATAGAAAGGAGTTAGAATACATGTTGAGCAAGTCAACATATAGCATCTGGCACAAAAATTTCAGGGCTTCCCCTTTGCCTGTGGGTTTATTAATATGATGTGTTAAAAAGACCATGAGGTACAATGAAAAAAGAGTGAGTCATGGAGTGAGATAGATGTGGTTCTTTCTTTTCCTTGGACACACCAAATTTGTTCCTATCTTAGGGTTACTGCATTTGATTAGCTTTTACCTGGAATGCTCTGCCCCTGTATCGTCTCATGGTTCACCCATAGTTGTCATTAAAATTATAGTATAAGGGCGGTGCCTGTGGCTCAGTGAGTAGGGTGCTGGCCCCATGTACCGAGAGTGGCAAGTTCAAACCCGGCCCTGGCTGAACTGCAACAAAAAAATAGCTGGGCTTTGTGGCGGGCACCTATAGTTCCAGCTACTTGGGAGGCTGAGGCAAGAGAATCGCCTAAGCCCAGGAACTGGAGAATGCTGTAAGCTGTGTGACACCACAGCACTCCACCAAGGGTGATAAAGCGAAACTCTGTCTCTACAAAAAATAAAAAAAATTACAGTATAAATGTTACCTCCTCTGGGAGGTCTTTGGCTAGCCTATCTACAGTGTCCCATTGAACCCCAGCATCCCATTATCTAACCCTTTTTGTTTTCTTTTAATTTTTAAATTTGTTCATGCATTCATTCATTTTTGAGATAGAGTTGCCATGGTGTCATAGCTCCCAGCAACCTCACACTCTTGGGTTCAAGAAATCTTCCTACCTCAGCCTCCTGAGTAGATGGGACTACAGGTGTGTGCCACAACACACAGCTATTGTTTTTAGTAGAGATGGGGTATTACTCTTGCTCAGGCTGGTCTCAAACTCCAGAGCTGAGGCAGTCCATCCACCTCAGTCTCCTAAAGTCTTAGGATTACAGGATTTATTATTATTACATTATTATTATTATTATTATTATTTAGGCTGCATTATTATTTTATTATTATTATTAATTTATTATTATTTAGGCTGTACTATTATTATTATAGTATTATTATTATTATTATTTAGGCTGTATTATTATCACAGGATTATTTTCCTCTTAGCATTATTTTCTTGTTTTGTTGTTGTTTGTTTATGGCCTATTTTCCCCTAATCCAAAATAGAATGTGAATTCCATAAGAGAAGGGATTTGGCGTGTGCTCTTCGAGCTCAGAAGAGTAGCTGATACATGCTAATAATAGCATTTCTGATGTAATTACCACCTGCCAGATATAGCTTAATCCTCATGCCACTCTTTATGAAATAATTAGTGTTATCATTGCCATTTTACAGAAGAGAAAATAGACACCCAGAGAGGGTAATAACTTGTCCCAGGCTAGACAGCAAGTAAGTTGTGAAGCTGGGATTCAAACCTAGGCAGTCTGGCTCCAGAGCCCAAGCTCTTAGCTGTGTCAGTGTGATGAACACAGCAGGTGCTCTTTGTGGATAAAGGAATGGACACCTGCAGTCCACTCAAGGACCCTCTCTGTTGCATTTCACATGGCGGATTATCACCTACTCCATGTCCTTTGTGGGCTTCTCCTCTTTAATCCCCTCTGCCCCTTCCCTCCACACCCTGCTATTCTTCTTACCACACACTCTCCTTGGGTGATATTATTCAGTATCATGACTGAGCCACATTAATATTGATGAGTCCCAGCTCTGCCATAAATCTCCAGCAGCGACTTACCCAGACCAATAGAATGAAATGTTCACAGCTTCCTGATAACCACCACCTGAGGATCCTTTAGGAGTCCCAAACTTCACAATGCAGTTGACTTAATTTGCTCTCTGTCCAGTCAGGTTGTTCCCAGACAGGCTGTGAAGAGTGCCATTTCATCTTCTCCCATACAAACTTTGCTCCTTTTCCCACGCCCCTCACCTCAGTCAGTATTACACCCCTTTACCAGTCTCCAAGGCCAACAGCCTGGCAATTGTAGGGTTTTCCTCCCTCTCCCCATGGCCCACCTATGACTATGTCCTGTTCTGTGGATTCTACCTCTTAAATAGTTCTCCAATCCACCCCTCCCTCTCTATTCCTGCTCTCAGCAGGACTTTTGAATACCTTTCCAAGGCAGTCTAGTTACTGGCCCCAACCCTGGTCTTGCCTCCCTCAAATCTGTTCTCTGAGTACCACCAGCATGATCTCACTAGGGTAGAAATCTCTTTGCTCTTTTCTAGCCTCTTCGGTGGCTCTGCCATTCGTTTATAGCTTTCAGGATAAAGTTGCAGCCAGCTACAAGATCAACCTTCATCTAGCCCCTGGCCACATCTCCAAATTCAACATCAAACCACTTCCCTGCTCCCCACCTTTAGACAGAGCCAGTTCATCTCATTCCCCCAGCAGTGCCTACACAGAGCCCTGTTTTTCTCCTACTAAAATAGGAGCAGGGGAAGCCAATCACCACTTATCCCCTGTTTTAGTTTCTCCATGAGGCTCAGCTGCAGTCCTGCCATTTTATTTCATCACACACTCTGAGAGCTTGATAATTCAGACGCTTTCTGTGCTTCTGCTGGCTCAAGTTGAAGTCTGTTATTTGTAACCAAAAGACTTTCAACAAATGCACTGATGAACTGAAAGAAAAGGCGTCTATTTACACGAGGTGATTTGCATGAGAGGACGGAAGGAGTCTCTTCCTATAGGAAGAGTGAGATGGGACTGGGGAGGGTGGTCCTGCCAGCCTCAGGGATTTGAATCTGAACACTGTGGCAAGTGAAGCTGTAAACAGAGGATGAAGCCTCTACCTCACAAAGAACAGTTTGTCTACACAAAGTGCCACACAGAGCAGGGCCTTCCCCCTCCTCTGGGAAGGATGCAGCCCAGCTGGGGCACCTTGAAGGTTCTGGGTAACATGAAACTGCTCTGGCATCTCAAGGGCTGGCTACCTGTGGATGGCTAAAAGAGGCCTTCTTGGAACAGTGCTCAAGGCTACCCCAGGACATGGCCATCTGGGTGGTGGAAATGCCCATCCTCAACTAGGTCTCTGGGCAAAGGATATCCACGGGGGCAGCAGTCAGAGCGCGGGAAGATGCCATCTATTACCTAGTAATTGTGAACTATTGTGAATCTATTACCTAGTAATTGTGAACAAACATGTTTGCTGCATACTCTCTGAGGACTTCCAAAAGTGAATGAGACGTCAGTGGTGCACTGGAAGCTGTGAAACTCAAAGATGTTAGATTCAGCAAAGTGTGGGTTATCACCTTCTTTCCATATAGTGATATTTCAATCCATAGGCCAGGGAAACAATCCAGTTAATAGCACTAGACTTACTTTGAAAAATGAAAAAGTGGGCTGGGAACAGTGGCTCATGCCTATAATCCTAGCACTCTGGGAGGCCAAGATGGGTAGCTTATTTGTACTCAAGAATTTGAGACCAGCCTGAGCAACAGCAAGACTCTATCTCTACTAAAAACAGAAAAATTATCTGGGCCTTAAGGCAGGCACCTGTAGTCCCAGTGACTTAGGAGGCAGAGGCAGGAAGATTGCTTGAGCTTAGGAGTTTGAGGTTGCTGTGACCTAGAGCAAGGTCATAGCACTCCAGCCTGGGTGACAGAGCAAGACTCTGTCTCAAAATTAAAAAAAAAAAAAAAAAAAAAAAAAAAAGATTAAGTACTTTCACTCTCTGGCCTTGGAGGATGAAGGATTAGGGAGCTTGAGGAATTCTTCCTGCAGACTTCAGTCAAGAACTCCGAGTCATCTTGGTAATACGGGATTGGATGCCTAAACTTCAGGAAAAAGACAAACATTCCAGGAAAAACTATAACAAATAACTCAGATATGGCAGAAATGAAGTCAATGTTCTAGGAAGTTCTTCCAAAACAAGAGCCTCAAGCTGTCACCCTGGGTAGAGTGCTGTGGCATCACAGCTCATAGCAACCTCTAACTCCTGGGCTTAAGCGATTCTCTTGCCTCAGACTCCCAAGTAGCTGGAACTACAGGCTCCCACCACAACGCCCAGCTATTTTTTGGTTGTAGTTGTCATTGTTATTTGGCATACCTGGGCTGGATTTGAACCCGTCAGCTCTGGTGTATGTGGCTGGCACCTGAGCTCCTTGAGGAGCCAGGTGCCAAGCCTTTTTACTGTATACTTTATTCACCAGAAGGCTGTAAAGGGATTTTCACTTTTTTTTTAAAGGGCAACAAATAAAAGCATCATTTCTTATACATAGAGATCCTCATATAGCCAATATTGCTCATTATAATAGGAAATTTTCAGTTAAATAATATAATGGAATTTACCATATTAAATATGGTCTGAAAGTAGAGAAGACAAAACCCTAAATCAAGCATTATTAAGAAAAGCTGAAGGAGGGCAGAGACAAGATGGCTGACTGAAGCCAGCTTTCCACAGAGGCTCCCATCCAGAAGGAGAGTTACAGGACAGAAATTTAGCAAGTAACCTGGTGGATTAGAGCTGCACCAAGAGAGAAGGTTGAAGAATGCACATCAACCCTCCTGAAGCGAGCTGTGACCCCAGGGATACAAACAAAAGGTACAAAATCGATCACCAAGCGGATGGGAGTCCCCTCCCCCATGAGAACAGCTTGGAGTGCCCCACAAACAAACAAGCAGAGTTCAAAGGTCCTCCCACTACACTCCACAGGAGAGACCCTCTAAAAACTGGACCTACCTCCCCTACGAGGGTGCCACGACATTCTCCTGCCAGGCATAAAGCTGTATATATTCTCTACCTGCAATTCTGAGCTCCCAGCACTCCCCTCTACTCTCACTCTGAGGTCTGGAGGCCTGTCTCCCAAGAGTCCAGATTCTTGGGTGATTTCTCAAGGGGTGTGGACAGGGCCTGGACAGCAGCTGGTCAGTGCTGATTCTGCGGCATGGGAGTGAGGAGAGGACAGTCAGCTGAGAGTGAACCAAGCCGGAGCAGTGGTGCCCTGAGGTGCAGAGCAGCAGCCGTTTTGGGCAACAATAGGGCTCACTCACTGATATTCCAAAGCCCTGTCTCCCTGAGCAACCAGAGGAGGCCAGGCATCTTCTCAGGTGGCAACCATAATGGAACAGATCTGGAACAAAAACCCAGGCCCCCTGAGTAAAGGGTTTGCCTGAGGTGGTACCGGCCTGGGTGGAGCGCGGGGACTAGAAACACAAGCACAGAGCTGGGAAATTCCCAGGGTGGGGCTGACCAAGAGGACCACTTTACTGAGGCTAAGATGCACCTGGCCCTCAGGGAATCGTCAACCTATAGACAAAGGAAGGCAGGAGGCTAGAACTGACAGCTAACTGAATACAAACCTGCAAGAGCAAAGACAGGGCCTGAGGCACAGGTTCTGGGAACTCAAAACAGCTTCTCTTCTGCAGGGGAATTTAGCAGGGACAGAAACAAATTCCCACAAAGTTGTTCTGTTCTGTCAGTAACATCGATCAGGGGTGGGGCTGAAACTGAGTGAACACCCCCCAGCCTCCATCAAGTGCCTGAGGTTGTCAGGTCTCACCTCTCCCTGCTGGATAGAGGCAGAGAGCAGCAGCCTGGCAGAGCAGATACAGATTTCCTTGTGATTCAGGCAGGTGCAAATCCCTAAAGTATCTGTTCACTAGAGGCAACTGGGTCACAGCCCTGCAGGGCTATCAGTGACTGGGTGTGACAGAGGTGCAAGGTGGGAAAGGAGGCATCAACCTTCCCAAACTAATCTATTTGCTGGGTGGGTCCTCCTGACTTCACGGAGCACCGGAGCAAGTCATATCTGAGTTGTCACCAGACCCCTGCGATCCAGTTGCCAGAGACCTTTCAAACTCTCCCACTTGGACTGGTGCTGACTGAGACAATTGATTTGGACCTTTAAAACTGAGCCAATTGCCCGAGGACTATTCAAGTGGTGCCCTGGGTGTGTGGTTGTAGGAAGGTTTGATTTTCCTTTTCCAATTGTTGTCTGTGGGGGGTGGGGTGACTTAATTACTGGTATTTCTCCACAGCTGAGACTTCAACCCAGAGTAACTGTTTTACTATGGTTGAACAGAGACCAGCTGAAAACAAGACAGAACCACTTAGTCCCAACACACCAAACAGGTCCCCACTTTCTTAGGCCATAGCACTGTATGGGTCCTTGACAAAGCTCCAGGAGAAAAATCGAACAGTGTAAAATAATCATGGGGCAGAATCAGCGGAAAAACTCTGGTAACATGAATAACCAGAATACATCAACAGCCCCCCCCCCCCAAAGGAAAGATATGGCAGATGTAACTGAAGATCCCATTCATAAACAGCTGGCCAAGATGTCAGAAATCGAATTCAGAATTTAGATTGCAAACAAGATTAACAGAATGGAGGAAAGTTTGGAATTAGAAATTTGAGGAGCAATTCAAAAGTTGGAATTAGAAATTCAAGGAGAAATTCAAAAGTTGTCTCAAGAATTTAACAAATTTAAAGACAAAACCACCAAAGATTTTGACACACTGAAGCAAGAATTTGCAGCCCTCAATGATCTGAAAAATACAGTAGAATCCCTCAGTAACAGAGTGGAGCAACCAGAAGAAAGGATTTCTGACATTTTCGAATGCTCCCAAACTCTCAAAGAGGAAGCAAAATGGAGAGCAATAATGGATCATTCTCTCAGAGAGCTCTAGGATAATTCAAAGAAGGCTAATATCTACCTCATTGGAATCCCTAAAAGTGATGAAGTGGCCTCACAAGGCACAGAGGCCCTTCTCCATGAAATTATGAAAGAGAATTTTCCAGACATGCCAAGAGAGTCTGAAATTGAGATAGCAGACAGTTTCAGAACACCAGCACGACTCAATCCAAATAAGACATACCACAGGCATATCATAATTAACTTCACTAAAGTTAATATGAAGGAGAAAATTCTGAAAGCAACCAGATTTAAGAAATCCATTACCTACAAAGGGAAGAATATTAGAATGACTATAGATCTCTCTGCTGAAACTTTTCCAGTCAGAAGAGGGTGGTCATCAACTTTGAATCTCCTAAAGCAAAATAACTTTCAACCTCGGATCCTGTATGCAGCTAAACTGAGTTTCATCTATGATGAAGATATTAAATACTTTAATGACATTCATATGTTGAAGAAATTTGCCATAACCAAACCAGATATTCAGGATATTCTCAGACCTATCCTCCATAATGACCAGCCCAATCCTCTACCACAAAAGTAAACTCACTCAGAAACTTTTGATCAAACACCAACTTCCACAGTGGCAAAAAGATTAAAAATGTCCACTGGACTTTTGAAAAACTCAATACCCGAAATTTTACCAGACTTATCTATATTCTCCATTTATGTGAATGGCTTAAACTGTCCTCTAAAGAGGCACAGGTTAGCTGATTCGATACAAAAAGTCAGGCCAGATATTTGCTGTATACAAGAGTCATATCTTACCTTAAAAGATAAATGTAGATTCAGGGCGAAAGGATGGTTGTCCATATTTCAGGCAAATGGTAATCAGAAAAAAGCAGGTGTTGCAATTCTATTTGCAGACACAATAGGCTTTAAACCAACAAGAGTAAGGAAGGATAAGAATGGTCATTTCAGGGTGGCACCTGTGGCTCAGTGAGTAGGGCACCGGCCCCATATGCTGATGGTGGTGGGTTCAAACCCAGCCCCGGCCAAACTGCAACAAAAAAATAGCTGGGCGTTGTGGCGGGCGCCTGTAGTCCCAGCTATTAGGGAGGCTGAGGCAAGAGAATAACCTAAACCCAGGAGTTGGAGGTTGCTGTGAGC
>CAUYPK010018690.1:0-24695 GCA_963574355.1 Loris lydekkerianus
CCAGAGTAAGACCCCGTCTCTACTTAACATCAAAAACAGCACAGCATCTCCAGCAGAAGAGGAAGATGAACACCAAAGAAGAGTACTTCAAACAAAGTAAAATGTACAAGCTAGTTGAAATTAAAAATAAAAAAAAAAAAACTAAAAAAAAAAAAAATATTAGCCCTTATAAATTATTCCTTTTTATTTAAAAATTCTCCATAAAGCTGTAAAAATGAAATGCTTTAATTTCTTTAGAATTTTTGCTAGTCCTAGAGAGTGTAAAAATGAGGTCTTGTTGTTTTGGTTCCTGGTAGAGGTGTATTTCTTTTGGTTCCTGGATTGTATTCTGGTACATCGTAGATTATGAACATTGAAAATTTATTTTGTCTCAAAAATAAATACATTGGAAGCCCTGTTTTTGGCTTTCTGGTTTATTTCTATCCAATTTCAATGTTTTCAGCACAAATTGTGAGAGTTAGATATTAACTACTATAATTTTATTTTTATTTCTCTTCTTCATTCTTGATAAGAATACTGTGTGTATCATGTCCCCTTTCTTGAATGAAAAGAATAAATGGAATGATATATTTTCATTCATTGAATATGGCACATTTACTGTTCAGGATTAAGTTAATTTCCTCTCACAATATCCTGCTCCACCATCTCATGGTCTTCCCCTAATTTCAGACACTCATTGGCAGAATGGGGTAATATTCTGCATGGAGTAATAAAAACGAAATATAACGAAGATGGAAAATCAGATCTGGCATTTAGGAGACAGTTTTAATATGCCACAAATTCTCACATCCTTAGACTGCTGCAGAGTTAATAGACTTATTGTGAGTCCTGTGGAACCATGGAACCGAAATAACTGATAAGGGAACAAATTAGCTAAAACATGCTTAAGACATCTCTTTTGTAGTGACTGATTAAAATTTGGTTCATGAAGAATTATTTGTGATGGATGCAAAACAAGCAGTCAAACCAATTAAGGTCCTTAAAGAGCCCAGAGAATTTTACTCCAAAAATCATGTTTACCATTGTTTTCAACTTGAGATAATTGTTTTTTGTTCACCTGAATTTTCCACTTCATTCACCCTATTCCTTGAAAAGAAAACTGCAGAATACCCTCTCATCATTAACCTGGCTTTGCTCTCTCTTTCTCTCCTGTCCAGCTTTGCCATCTGTTATCCGCACTCCACCCCAATCTCAGCAGATCTTTTTAGCAGTATCTTTATTTAATTATCAGTTTAGCACCTTTTCTTAAGTCATCTGCCAATAAAACCATCATCTCCTTAGCTTTTCTACCCTTTGCCCAAGGAAATGAGTTTTCCTTAGTATGATATCACCTTTCTTTATCATAGACAGGTGATAATCCTAGTTCTGATCTTTCAGGCCATGTCTTATCATGTCTTTTCTTTTTTTATTGGTTACACATGCAATCCACATGCATTAGACTGTGTTAGAAGAAATGATGTATACTTCAGGAGGAAATAGCTTCATTGTACTCTAAAACTCCCAAGGAATACCTGAAATGTTTCATTCAGTCTGGACATTTTCTTTTCTTTCTTCCTTTTTTTTTTACTCTCCCTCCTTCCCTCTCTACCTTCTTTCCTTTTTTGACAGGGTTTTGCTTTGTTAACTAGGCTGGAGTGCAGTGGTGTAATCAAACAACCTCTAACTCTTGGGCTCCAGCCATCTTCCTGCCTCAGCCTCCCTTATACATGGGACTACGGACATGTAGAACCACATTCAGCTATTTTTCCTTATTATTTGTAGATACAAGGTCTCACATGTTGCTCAGGCTGGTCTTGAACTCCAGGCCTCAGGTGATCCTGCCACCCTGACCTTCCAAAGTGCTAGGATTATAGGCCTGTGCCATCATGCCTGGCCCTTGGGCACCACTTTAAAAAGCAACATTGCCAAAAAGAGGGTAATCACTGAAAGATATGCAGGATATTCAGGAATGTTAGAAAAATATTAGAAGACTGTTGGGGGAAAGTAAGGCTCCTTAACCTGGAAATAAAGATATTTAACTGAGGTCATATGTCCTGCTTTTCAATACCTCACAGGGATTAAATCTATTCTACATTTCCTAAAAGGACTAGCCAAAGTCAGTGGTTAAAGACTATGTGAAGATTATTGCAAGTCTATGCAGTGAAGAAAACCTTGTTGACTTTACTTCTACAACACAGTAATCTTTCCATATCTCTTTGCACAAACTCTAATTCAAGACACCATCATCATCACTCATTCTAGCTACTCCAATAATCTTCCATCCAGTCTCTCTACTTCCACCCTTTCTGCCTCTCCTATCCATTCTCTAAGGAGCAGCCAGAGAAACCTAAATCATATCGTGCCCTCATTGCCTCAATTCTAGCATACTCTTACTACTCTTACATAAAACTGAAATTCTTTTCCACTGTCTCTGAGGCCCAAAAGAATCCACTCTGCCTCCTCTGTTTTGTCCTTTTCCCTGTTGCTTCATGTGTTCCAGCCACACTGAGCATCTTTTTTTTTTTTTTTTTTCTTTTTTCTTTTCAGAAACAGGCCAAACTTCTTCCCAACTTCAGACATGTGCATTTGCTTTGCCCTGGTGGCCCCCACAGGTGCCTGCTGCTGACTCCATCTAGTCATTCCACATCTACCAAAAGCCTCCTTCTAGAGAGGCCTCCCCTAGCTTCTCCAAAGGAACGCTCTCTTGTTGCTGTAATATCTCCTTATTTTTCTCATATGCCTTATCATTCTACGAAAACAGCCATTCTGCTTATTTGTTTGTTTACTAACTTAAATTTTATATTTATAGGGTTAGGACTTTATTTTAATCACTACTATATCCACAATGCCTAGACAATGTTGGGCCCACGATAAGAGTCAGTAAAAGCTTGGTAGACCGAGATGCCTCTTTAGCAGTGATTTTCAACTGGTGTGCCATAAAAATTTTAAAGATCGTTAATTAAATTATTTTCAAAAGAAGTTCAAAGCATAGTAAGTATATTCTATTTTTTTTTATGCCCCCCCATCTTTTTTTTTTTTTTTTTTTAGACAGAGTCTCACTTTGTTGCTCTTGGTAGAGTGTCACGGTGTCATAGCTCCCAGCACCCTCAAACTCTTGGGCTGAAGCGATTCTCTTGCCTCAGCCTCCCGAGTAGCTGGGACTACAGGTGCCTGCCACAGTACACAGCTATTTTTGGAGATGAGGTCTTGCAATTTGCTCAGGTTGCTCTTGAACCTATGAGCTCAGGCAATCTACCTACCTCAGCCTCCCAGAATGCTACAGGATTACAAGCGTGAGCTACCAGGTCCAGCCTAATCCTTTTTTTTTTTTTTTGATCAACATAATTTAAGTGTGCTGTGGAAGTTTAACTATAGGTTCAAGTTAGCTGTGAGATAAAAACAGTTGAAAAACACTGCTAGAATATCTCATTATATTCTAAGGTTCTATGATTCTAGGTTTGACCATTAAATTCTTCATGGCCAAGAACACCTGCACTGTGGCTTCTTCCTAAAGTGAATGCTTTTTTACTTACTATTGTTTCTACAGCATATTTTGTGTACAACATGATAGCACAATTGTCTAAAGTGTGAACTGAGAGTCCCTCTGATTGTGTAAATTTATAAGTTTAAATATTGTTATATATAAATTGCATGTAAAATTTCCCCCTGACCCTGATAGTATGTTTGGCTTATAAAATTATAAGTAATCTGTCTAGTAGTATACTTACATATACTGACCTACGCTGAGTCCTTAAAAGTTAGTTGTTGTTAATAGGAGCAATAGCGGTATTTGATGTATTTACACAATTTTCCAACTATAGATAGAGGTCCTTTTATATGAAAATAAGTCAATACCAAATAATGGCCAAGCTTTTAAGTATGTCTTTAAAGTTTTTTAGTCTAGAAAAATGAATGTATACCATTTTTCAATGCTATCCTCTCCTAACCTTATGTAGTTATTCTGACAAGTGATAAGGTTTCTGATTATTTCAGAGGAAGAGAGAGGAGAAAAAGAGGGATTTGATAAAAGAGTATTTCCATCTTTGAACTTTTATATAAATCAATAATTTTTTCTTTATAAAAGACTGTAATCTAAAAATTAGAATTGAATAGTGATTAAAAAAAAAACTGTACCCCTTATATATATATTTTTTAAGTTGTTTCACTTGCATGCATTGTTTTTAGGATAGAAAAAAGAAAAAAATTACATTGATGTTCCATATCAAGTGAAATAGACATTTAAAAAACACCAATCATGATGTAATCAACATTATTTAACAGAAAAAAACAAACTACATATTTATATCTGCATTCATAACAGGTATGCAGAAGTCAATACAATAGACGCATAATTATGAATATCTACTAAACATTAAAATTCATTTTATGTGTTTATTCTTCTTCATTCAAATGAATAATTCAAACTGCTTTATTTAAGTTTTTAAAAGTATTTTTGGGAACTAGCCCATTTCTAAGTACTAAATACCCTTGATATATGCTTTTGATCCTGATTCCATGAGATTGTTCTTGTTTCTATTTTTCTTTGTACGGGACATAAAGCAGGCAACTCACAGTTTATACTTTATTGCTATCCCTGATTGTCACTAAAGAATAGGACAATTATGGCCATGTCATAGCATATTAGTAACTATGGACATTCTTTGGCTGCCTATATTTTCATGCATATTTATAATCTAATAATGACAGATTTGTTGAAAGATTCACTGGTCTGATTTGTATTTAGAAATTCTCTCTTCTTTTAAGAATAGGTGATTACTCAGGTAATCTACCCTGTACAGTATATTTCTTTAGCATGTTAAGTCATCATTTCTGAAGCATGGTACATCTTATCTGACTTGTGAACCAAAGAAATTAGAAAACAAGCCAAATTATTTTCAGTAAGAACTCAAGAAAAGGTATTTGTAGGAATTTCAACAAGTGACCTGTTAGTTAAAAGAAAATGATTTGAAGACTGAATGTCTAGCTAAGTCCTGATTTCTCTGTGCATATTTATTATTAATTAATCTATAAATGTAGCTAACCTCTTTCAAATCTCAGTATATGCATGTATAGTGGTAATTGTTGCAGAAATCTGGCATTTCACCAAAGAAATTCTTTTAGGACAAAGCAAATATAGTGTGCTTAACTTTTCCATTGAATTATCAGCAACTAAAGCTTAAGTCAAGTAAACATTTTCTAAAATTTAATGAAATCACCATCAAAACAGAATGTCAAGATGCCTGCCATCCCGGTTTATCTTTCTGGAGCTTTATTTGTTGATGAAGTGGCTTGCATCTCTACAAGGCCACCACTCACTATTCTAAGGCCTTGACCATAGAGGATTCAATGGCTTGGCTATTAAATTTTCAGCAGGCAGTGACTATTTGAACATAATCTACTAAAAGTCCAATTTTCTGGTAGAAGCTACAGTAAATCACTGGATATACACTTCACCCTCCCAGAACTCAACCTAGGACAAACAATTCTTCTCACACTCAAGGAATCATAACAACATCTGAGAAATGCTGCATTGAGTGCATAATATGCTGATATATGGGTTACTTAAGCTTTGAGTAGGAGTTTTATGCTAAAGATACTCATGAACCATGATTTATGTAAAAAAGAACACCTCCAACCTACTCTACCAGAACCTTGCTTACTTCCCTAGTAGGACAAGTTGCATTGATGCTGATCCAATCACATCTGGACGTTATCCATATATATGAGACTTTATGGCAGTGACACTTACCACTCTTGCCTGACAAGCAGCTATGGATTATATGACTACTAGGAGGGTGTCCTCTTCCTGTTCTTTGGCTGCATGGGCAAGCCTCCTTTAGCTATCATCTCTCCTTTCAGTACCTTTATTTTGATCAATAACAACCATTTGGGATATAGTTAACTATGGTTGAGGGATTAAGGATAAGAGATTAGTGTTCTGTGAATTGGTGAGTAGGGGATCATAGGAGCACATACATCTCTCATCCCAGTAAGGAAATATGCAATGGAAAACTGGTTTTCTTCCAAGTCTAAGATCTCAGTGACATCAGTTCAATTTCTCTCCAGCTAGGTAATAAATAGAAAATATAAAAGTGAAATAGAATGGAGGGAACCAAGAAAAGAGAAACAATAGGATAGAGGTTATAGTCACCCTGAGAAGAAACTTTTAGGCTTTAAACCTTGTTTTAAAATAATAACATTTACTATTTACCAAGAATGTAGCTCACCGTTGCTGAAATGTTATAGGAAAGCAAGAAATCTGTATGCTAAGCAATGCAAAGATATTCATGCACCAACATGAAGAGTCAAATTTGTGGGGCAGGCAAGTAAAATGGGGAGTATAGAAGTGGCATGACAATATCACCTACATTATTTGTTTATTTAGCATATTGATAAAATAATTGTCATTTTTCTATAGTAGCAGAAAAACCCACCCTTAAATTACATTTCACAATTATGGAGCTGATTTTTCCAAAATTTAATACCCATATCTGCTATTCCCAATGCCTTCTTTACCTTTGGGAAATGGCCTCTGGTGCCATTCTCGCTTGCCCCATCTTGCCACACTGAATTTCAGGTAAGAATTGTAGCTCAGGACTATAAAGCAAGGTGAGGTAACTTATCTTACTTACATGCTTTAAATTGGAATAGACACAGATGGATGCAGACACTACTAAATGTTGAATATTTGAGACATCTGAGTTGTCATTCACATTCCTCATTCCATAAATGTATCATAAATAAAATATATATTCCTCATAAAATAGATTATCCAAGTAGAGATTATAATTATTCATTAATAATTTCATGATCAGCCTACCATTATGTGGCATGTGTTCATTGTGATGTTGACAGAGGCATTCTTTTAATATACAATCAAGATCTTCATTTTTAGTTTTATTCAGTGTTTCTTTGTTTTTCACTAACTTTTATTCCTAACATTCAGCACAGAACTTCAACAGTTTATGCTTCTGTCTCTTCAGGTCAATGTGGTGGCCATTCCAACACAATTGTCCTCTGTATGATGTTTCACTTACATCCCTGTCCAGTTTCTCCAATAGATAGAAACTCTGTGCACAGATAAACATAAATGTATAAAAGGTGAAGCAAGATATGAAAATGGAAACCTTCAGTGATTCTCCATTTTATTTTTTGAACACCTAAGTCAGCAACCATACATAAATGCAAGCACCTTCAGAAGAACCAAAAATCAGGTGAGCAATCACACTCCTTGGCTTTAACATTATACCAACGAAACAGGGAAGAAAAGACGGTCTCACTTTGTCTATGTCACCCTCCTCTCACCCCCTGGTGAAGCTGCACCAGTGCACCAAGTGGAGAGAGAATCTGTGTGCCCGGGGGTGGGACAGTGAAGTGATTATGGGGCTTTGAATTAAAACTCACAGTCACCCTGTATAGGGGAACACAGACCAGGGCAGAATTCTACCAGTGCCCATGAAGGGAATATTTGTTCAGTGCAGCCAAAGGGAAATCCTCTGTCCGAAAGCCTACCAATGCATAGAAAGAGACCAAATTAAATTCCCAAGGCAGTCTGGCCACAAGGGCTGCAGTCCTCATGCAATTCTTGCCCCTGGGCTGACTTACAAGCCAGTGGACTTGGAGTGCAAATGATCCAGAAATCAGGACTCCAGAAATCAGCAGTGATAGCGAAGCCAATGACTTTGTCATCTTTCTCCCAACTGAATAGTACAGCTCAGGGAAAGTATTTTTCCTTTTGAGGAAAGGAAATGGTATAATGCAGAAGACTTGTTTTGCAACATGGGTGCCAGTTAAGCCACAATAAGTAAAGCACCAAGCAAATTCCTGAAGCTCCTGAGTCAGGCCTTAGTTCTTGGATGTCATTTCTGAAACCACTTGGACCAGAAGGAAACATGCTGTCTTTAATTAAAGGACTGAAACCTGGCAGAATTCATGACCTGCTAACCAAAAATGTCCTTGGTCTTTGAATAAACATAAGAGGTAGCCAGATAGAAGTTATCATGGGCTTTGAGTGAGCCTGGGCTGGTTTTAGGTGTGATCTGGTACTAGTGGCTATGAAGGAGTGTCTCTGTTACTCCTCCTCCAATTCCAGAAACCCAGCATGGAGAGTGAAGGAAAAGAGTGAGAGATTTTGCCTGGTGATGTAGGGAATTCTCTGGTATCTTATGCAAGCTCCAGGAGTCTTCAAGAGCCACAGCATTACTGAGCCTGGGGTACACCCAGTGCTGATACAGGTGCAGTGACCAGAGACTTAGACCACAACACTAAATTCTCTTTAAGTATCTGGAAAGTCTTCTCAAGAAGGACAGGTTCAAATAATTCCAGACTATGAGTATTAAAATAAATAACTGTCAATGCCTAAATATTGGTGGACATCCACAAGCATCAAAGAAGACTTGTCTTCACAAACAAATTAAATAGGGCATCATCGACCAATCCTGGAGTGAAGAAAATGAGTGATCTTTCACAGAAAAGATTAAAAATAGCTGTCCTAGGATGGCACCTGTGGCTCAGGGAGTAGGGAGCTGGCTCCATATGCCGGGGGTGGTGGATTCAAGCCCTGGCCCCGGCCAAACTACAACAACAACAAATAAAATACATAAAATAAAATAAAAATTGTTTTCATGATGAAACTTAGTGAAATTCAAGTCAATACAGAGTAGAAATTCAGAATCCTTATCAGAGAAATTCAACAAAGAGTTTTAAGTAACAAAAAAGGCAGAAAATTCTAGAGCTTAAGAATTCAATTGGCAAACTGAGAAATGCATCAGGATCTCTCAACCACAGAGTTGACCAAAAAGAAGAAAGAATTAATGAGCTTGAATACAGGCTATTTGAAAACATAGTAAGAAAAGAAAAAGAAAAAATCACTCCAATAAGATCTAGAATACAGTCTCTAAGGATCAAATCTAGGGTCTTAAAGAGAAGAGACAGAGAGAGAATGGAGTAGAAAGTTTGTTTAAAGAAATAATAACAGGGAACTTTCCAAAGCTAGATGAAAGTATCAACATTAGGGTATAAGAAGGTCATAGAACTGAGTAGATTTTACTCACAAATGTTACCTCAAGGCATTTAATAATCAAACTCCCAAAGGTCACTGATAAAGAAAATGTCATAAGGGAAGTGAGAGAAAAAAATAATAAGGAGCTCTAATATGTCTGGGAGCAGACTTCTCAGTCGAAACCTTACAGGCCAGGAGAGCTATGACATATTCAAAGTGCTGAAGGAAATGTTAAAAAAGTATCTTAACCCTAGAATATTATATCCTGCAAAAGTATTCCTCAAACATGAAAGATAAAGACTTTCTTAGACAAACAAATGCTGAGGGATTTCATCAATACTACATCCTACAAGAAATGCTGAAGTGAGTGATTCAATCAAAAAACAGAAGGATACTAATGAATATTAAGAAATCTTCTGAAGGTACACAACTCACTGGTGACAGCAAGGACCCAAATATGTAATACTTTATTGCTGTCATTGTGGTGTATAAACCACTTAAGAATTGGGTAGAAGACTAAAATAAAAACCTATGGGTAGATAGTATAAAAAGTTATGTATAGAAACAACAAAAAGTTAAAAAGTGGGGAGATAAAGTGTAGGGATTCTTTAGATTTCTTTTTGCTTATTTGTTTTTGCTTGTTATAAGAGTTTTTATAATTGGTTGTAAAAGATTTTTTGCAAGCCTCACAGTAACCTCAAATCAAAAAACCTATGACAGATACCCTAAAAATAAAAAGCAAGAAATGAAAACATACTACCAGAGAAAATCATTTTTAATAAAGGAGACAGAAAGGAAGTAAGAAAGAGAGGACTATAAAACAATCAGAAATCAAATAACAGCATGGTAGTAATAGGTCCTTATTTATCAATAATAACATTGAATAGGAACAGACAAATCTCTCCAATCCAATAACATAAGTGCCTGAGTAGATTTTTTATTTTTTTAAAAAGAGCTAACCATATGTTGTCTGCAAGAAACCCACTTCACCTATAAAGACACACATAGACTAAAATAAAGGGATGAAAAATTATATTCCAAATAAATAAATAAATAAATAAATAAAATAAAATAAAAAGAAAAATTATATTCCATGCAAATAGAGACCAATAAAGAGCAGGAGTCACTATATTTCTATCAGATAAAATAGATGTCATGACATAAACTGTGAAGTGATAAAGATGGTCATTATATAATGATAAAGGTATCAATTCAGCAGGAGGATATAACAATTCTACATATATATGCACCCATAACCCAGATATGTAAGGCAAATATTATCAAAGCTAAAGCGAGTGAGAGATCCCAACACAATAATTTTGGAGACTTCAACACCACACTTTAAGCATTGGACAGATCATCCAGACAGAAAATCAACAAAGAAACATTGGACGTAATCTATATTATAGACAAAATGGACCTACTAGATATTTAAAGAACATCCAACAGCTGCAGGCTTCATGTTCTTCTCCTCAGCTCATGGATCATTCACAAAAATAGACCATGTTAGGGCACAAAACAAGTCGTAACAAGTTCAAAACAAATTAAAATCATGCCAAGTACTTTCTGTGACCACTGTGGAATAAGACTAGAAATCAGTAGCAAGGGAAACATCAGAAACTATACAAACATGTAGAAATTAAACAACATACTCCTGAATATGCAGTGGGTCAATGAAAAAATTGAGAAGGAACTTCCTAAAAAAATAAACATGAAAACACACTATAGCAAAACCTATGGGATATAGTAAAAGCAGTAAGAGGAAAGTTTATAGCAGTAAGTACCTATATCAAAAAAAGTAGAAAAGCTTCAGATGAACACCCTAACAATGCATCTCAGAAAATAGGAAAAAAAGAGCAAAGCAAACTCAAAATTAGTAGAACTAAAGAATGAATAAAGACGAGAGCAGAAATAAATAAAATTGAAACCAAAAAGATCAATAAAATAAACACAGATATAACCAGGGGAACTAGGAAAAATAGAAGAACCAAATAAGTAAGATCAGAGACATTACAATTGATACTACAGAAACTCAAAGGATCATTAAATACTACTATGAGCAACTATATAGCAATAACTTAGAAAACCTAGTAGAGATAAAGTCCTAGACACATATAGCCTATCAGGTTGAATCAGGAAGAAATACAAAATCTACACAATGACAAGGAAAAAGATGAAAATAGTGATAAAAAGTCACCCATCTGTAGAGTATAAGGGTTTGAACACAATAATTAAGAAAATGCCACGAAGGCTATGTTAACCAGTTTGGTGAAAGTATTTCAGACTGTACATGGAACCAGCACATTGTACCTCATGATTGTGTTGTTGTACATAGCTATGATTTAATAAAAAAAAAAAGTCACCCATCAAAAAAAAACCAAGGACCTAATGGCTTCACCACTAACTTCTAAACATTCAAAAAGAACTAACACCAATCTTACTTAAACTGTCTTTAAAAATTAAGGATGAGGGAACATTCCTAAATTCATTCTATGAGGCCTGTATCACCCTGATACCAACCAAAACCAGATAAGATACAACCAGAAAAGAAAATTATAGGTCAATATGTCCAATAAATATAGATGCAGAAATCCTTCACAAAGTATTAAACCAAATTCACCAATAGTAAAAAGATTATTTGTCAGGATCAAGTGAGATTCATCCCAGGCATATAAGGATGGTTTAACATACACAAATCAACCAATATGATGCAACCAATATGTCCAGAATGAAGGACAAAACCATATGATCATTAAATTGAACAGAAAAAGCATTTGATAGAATCCAACATCTCTTAATGATCAAAACTCTCAAAAACTGGGTATAGAGGGAACTTACCCCAACATAATAAAAGCCATATGTGACAGACCTTCAGGTAGTATTATAATAAGGGGGGGGAGGGGAGAAACTGAAAATCTTTTCTCTAAGATGTAAAACAAGTCAAGAAAGTCCACGTTCACCAATGTTATCCCATGTAGTACGGGAAGTTCTAGCTAGAGCAACCAAGTCAAGAGAAAAATATCAAGGGCACTCAAATTGGAAAGGAAGAAGCCAAATAATTTTTGTTTGCAGATATTATGATCTTATATCTAGAAAAACCTAAAAACTCTATCCTAAAATGATTGGAACTGATAAGAAAATTCAGTAAAGTTGCAGGATACAAAATCAACATACAAAATCACTAGCATTTCCGTACGCCAATAGTAAACAATAGCAAACCAAGAAATTAATCTCAATTACAACATCTACAAATAAAATAAAATGCCTAGGAATAAAATTAACCAAAGAAGTGAAAGGTCTCCCTAATTTAAGCTCTAAAACCTTGATAGCAGAAATTGGAAAGAGCACACGAAAATGGAAAAATATTTCATATTCATGGATTGGAAGAATCACTGCTGTTAAAATGTCCGTACTACCCAAAGCAATCAACAGATTCAATGCAATCCTCATCAAAATATCTATGCCATTCTTCACAGAAATAGAAAAAATAATCCTCAAATTTATATGAAATCACAAAAGACCCAGAATAGCCAAAGCAGACATAGAACAAAAACTGAAGGGATTACATTACCTGACTTCAAATTATACCACAGAGTTGTAGTTACCAAAATATCATGGTAACAGCATAAAAACAGACACATAGACAAGTGGAAAGAATGGAGAACCCAGAAATAGATCCACCCACCTATGTGAACTTATCTTCAACTGAGGTGCTGAGAATATATAGCAGGAAAGGAATCTTCTGTTCAATAAATGGTGCTGGGAAATCTGGAATAAAACAGTTTATCTCTCACCATATACAAAAATCAATTCAAAATGGATTAAAGACTTTAAGACTGGAAACTATGAAAGTGTCAAAATAAAACATTAGGGTAAAGCTGTAGGCCATTGGTCTGGGCAAGGACTTCTTGAACAATACAATACCCTCCAAGCACAGGCAACCAAAGCTGCAAATTAGACAAATAAGATCACATCAAGCCATAAGTCTTCTGCACAGCAAAGAAAACAGTCAACAAAGTGAAGAGATAATCCACAGAATGGGAGAAAATATTTGTAAAATAACCTTCTGAGAAACTAATTAATCCTCAGATATATAAGGAGCTCCAACAACTTGATAGGAAAAAGTCAAATAATCTGATTAAAAGTGGGGAAAGGATCAGAATAGATATTTCTCAAAAGAAGACATTGAAATGGCCAACAGATATATAAAATAATGCTCAACATCATTAGTTGTCAGAGAAATGCTAATCAAAACTACAATGAGACATCATCTTATCCCTATTTAAATGACTTTTGTAAAAAAAGGCAATATCAAATGTTGGCAAGGATATGGAGAAAGGGGAAATCTCATATTTGTTGGTGGGAATGTAAATTAGTGAAGCCACTATGGAAAACAGCGTGGAGTTTCCTCAAAAGATTGAAAATAGAATTGCCATATGATCCAGCAGTCCCCAAACTGGGTATACATCCAAAGTATGGGAAATTCAGTATTTTTAGTATGTCAAAAAATACCTGCACTCCCATGTTTATTGCAGCGCATTCACAATAGCTAAGATATGGAGTCACTTAAGTGTCCATCAGCAGATATATAAAGAAATGGTGGTACATGTACATAATGGAATATTACATAGCAACAAAAAGAATGAAATCCTGCCATTTGCAATAATATGGATAGAGCTGGAGAACATTACATTAGGTGAAATAAGCTAAACACAGAAAGACAAATCTTTTTTTGTTCTTTCTCATAAGTGGGAGCTCAATATTAAAAACAGTTGATCTTGTGGAGACAGAGTAGAATGAGAGTTACCAGAGACTGGGAAGGACAGCAGGGAAGGGAGAGAGAAGGTGGGGATGGTGAATGAATACAAATATGTGTGTAGTTATATAGCATGAACAATGTTTGATAGCACAACAAAGTGACTATAATCAACAATAAGTTAGAGTATACTTTAAAATAGCTAAAAGAGTAGAATTAGAGTGTCACTAGCACATTTCTCTGTGAAGGATGTCTCAATGACCCAATTTCATTAATGTATACTATATGCCTATATCAAAATATCATATACACTCCATACATCTATACGTCTATTATGTGCCCATAATAATTAAAAATTAAAAAACATTTTTAAAAGAAAAATAATGCTTCCACTTTCTTTTATCACAGTTCCTCGTGTTACTGCAGGTCTTTTACCACACAGCAGATAATAAGGGGAAACACCAGGGTGAGGAATACACATAGGTCTTGCCTCCACATGGGGCATGTGGGGAACCTGCCATTGGTGCATCCAGGCCTACACATGTGGACCGGCCCTTTGTGTGTGTGCTTGTGGGGGGAATCTGGGCATGTGCGGGAAAGATAGAACGCAGCTAAAGGGGTCTGCAAAGGTTTTTTGTCCCTTGGGAAAACTGAATAAACTGTGTGTTATGTACCTGCATTTTGACTGCAAACCATTACATAGTGGCAAATATAGAATTTTTCACTTGTGGTATCATGTTGGTGCCCAAAAGGTTTCAGATTTTAGATTTTTAAATTATGAATGCTCAAGGTGTATATAATATTTGGCCAATATATGCGTATTAATATATTTCTTTTAGTCCTCATGAGTTTTTTAGCACACTAGCATAGTCATGAACACAGTGTATATAGAGTGCTATATTCCACTTCTCTACTTTTAAACAATTCCTTTATGAACAACTTCATAAAATAGAATTTTAACGTTAGCGTATTTATCCAATTATATATGTGCACTCTAATTTACCTAATATTCATAGAATTTTTTCTAATACTCTGTTGTTTTAAACAACACCATGGTCGATGTCTTCCTTACTTCCTTTTTTTATTGCTCATTTAACAAATTTTTATTAAATGGCTGGCTTTTGTGTGCCAGGTACTGTACGCTGGAATTTGGAGGTATCAAAGTGAGTAAGAGGGGAAGATAGCCTATAAAACACTTAATGTAACAAATGCTATGTAAAATATTAGTATACATATGTTTGCATTACTGATCCCTAAGGTTATATTATAAAAAGAGGATTAATGGGCCAACGTGAATAAGCATTTTGAGGACTATAGATATGTGTTGCCTAACTACTTTCTAGAATACCGTATATACTTGAGTATATACGGTAATTTGTCAATTTATAAACACATAGGCGATGCAGTAATATATTTTTTATTAAACCACAATCAGCGTATTAATATTCTATAAGAGTTTGCTAGTTTGATAAGTGAAAATACTTTCTAATTGACATTTCTCATTTTCTTGAATATTATTGAAGTGAAACATATTTTATATGCTAATCAGCTTTTTCTATTTCTTTCTTTTGGAAACTGTTAGTCCATTTTCTTTCATATTAGTCCATTGAAGCATTAGTGTTTCTCTTACCAGTATGTGTGTGCCTTTTATATAGTAAAATCATTATCTCTTTTATAATATAAATTTGGTAAATATTAACTCTCAATTTATATAAACTTCAATTTCATTCATATTTTGATACCCTAAATTAATAATTTTAAATTGTTAATTTGATAATTTCATGATTTATTCTCATATAGAATTTTATGTTTTTATAAATAATGGGGTGAGGTTCAGATTAATGTGAGGGTATAAACCATTAAGTTACAATGTTTGTATTTGTTAGATAAGGTCCCTGTTGTAGTTGTGTCTGAAGGATATATTTGTTTCTCTTTAATATAAGATTTCTCTTCAGTTATAAACACATAGCTACACATTTACAGTGTTGTGAGAGAAAGAGGGTTTATGTATAAGTTAGTAAGATAAAGAGGTCTTATTAATGGAATCAGTACTGGAATAGATAAAGGCAAACATCAATATCTCAGGAAGCTCTAGCAATCTGTCCTTTCAGCATCATCTCCTGGTAGACTCTTATTTATCTTTAGGCATTAGTTATAATTGGTGGGATATAGCACTTATAACTTCGGCTTGTCACAATCTTCCTTGACCTTGATTTAATTCATTTTTACTCTGTTTATGCTTATTTTTAATATACTCCAGTTCTTCTATTAACTGGCTCTGAGTCCTTATTCAAATTCTTTAACAGGTCTTAAAACATAGTTGGCTCTGAAAAAGTGTGATGGTTGTAGTAGTCTTCAAGGTCCATTACGAGTCTTAAAGGTCCATTACTAGTCTTCAAGGTCCATTACAATTCCATAATGTCTATTGTTCTTATGCAGAATATTTGACCATCTGACCCAAAGGAAAAGTAGTTGGCTCCGTAAAGATGGTGGCTTTGATGAGTAATCAAGGGGTACTGTTGTCACTTAGCTGTGAACCAAATGAAGCAATGTATTTCAGAACATTTAATCCTGACATAGTTTAAAAAACTGATATCCAAAAGAAGTAAATATGTGGAGTTGACAGTCCATGGTTGATTATAAGCCAGTTCAGTTAATAAACCATTTATTATTTTTTTAAATTTTGAACTTCATAGTAAAATTTGGTAAATTATAGTAACTTAGCAAAATAAGCAAGCGTTCATTTCTGGATCATACCAGTTTAGATATTTAATGTGTGGTGATTGCACAATGATTGAAAAGACCCTAACATTTTTTATCTCATGACACTGCTGGCTTCATGGCCTTCTTCAAATTTCTATGTAGGTTTCTTTGCTTTTAGCTAGCAACAAGTAAAAGTGAGTAAGAGGAACTCTTGGCCAGTCCTGGAAGAGGTGTGGAATGCTTTCACTTTCATTCTTTAAGAGAACCCAGGAACGTGACCTTACACTGATTGCAAGAGAGGCTGGGAAATGGAGTCTTCCTTTGCAGTAAGAGTCAGAAGCAGGATTGATATTATCTAGCCAGCGTTTGCCATAATTGGTGGAATGTGAAATATTTGTTAAAACGAAAAATCAAGGGACCATACAAAACAAATTTTCTAACTTAACACTGCATCAACAATAATAAAATCATCAAAACAAATTTACTTCCTAAAAGTTGAAAGTAAATTTTCATATAGAAATAAAAAAATTATTAAGACAGTTTGAGTAACTTGTATTAATCATAGGAAAATGTCAATAAAATTTGTAGCAAAGAATTACATTAGCACAGATTTTTCTTTCTTTTTTCTTTCTTTTCTTTTCCTTTTTTTTTTTTTTTTTTTTGGTGATATTTTTCCAAAAGTAAATTTTTGTCTTGAATTCTTTACATCTGAATTTTAGATCTCAGGCAAATTAAGGTAACAAAGGGCTTAGGATGACACTAAGGATTTTTTTTTTTACGATATTATTTTGTACACAAATGTCAATGAATTTTTATTTTTTTCTTAGTTCCACATAAGAAAGCTAACAATAAATAGTATTTATTTTAGCTTCATTGAAGGGACCACACAAAATAAATCATAACTTGTTTCTCAGGCTAATGTTTTCTCCTTTTCTCTCTACCCATGCTCCACTCACACGCCTACTCAGTATGCTACCCTTCCTTGTTTGTTTCCTATTCTGCCTTTATGAATTTTTTTCTTAATATTTTCAATAGACCTTTTCCTTAAGCTACATCCCTGTTCCCAATAGTGTGGAGGTTTGGCTATCAGTTATACTTACCCAATAATTTGCAAAAAATATCGAACTTTCATTAGTGTTAATCAGATAACCTACACATAATCCTTCCAGGGACAGAAAAGTAATATTGTTACTTTGACTATAAGAGTAATTTATGAATATATTTAGTTGTGTCATGTTATGCCATGTTAACCAACAAAAGAAAACATTACTAAAATTTTACTATTTTGAAATGATTTTGATTTTTGTAGTATTTTGTTTTCTGATTGATTGACCAATATATGTGTGTCTATATATATATATATAAAATATATTCCAATTTGTTTTCCAAGATTCAGCTAGTTGAGGCCTAAAGATAATATTCTTTTTACTTTAAATTATTGCCTCAATTCTTTTCTTTAACTGGATAACATAGAAACAGTATCTTACATCTCTTTTTCCTTTCATATATATATACATTACTCTTTCCAAATAGAATATAAAGTTGCTCTTCCATGAGCTTGGTTAGAAACCCGTTGATACTTTCTAATATGGAGAGTATACAGTATATGTTTATAAATTAGGTAAATAAGTATAGGCAATTACTTCTTCGTGGTTTTCTACATTTTCATGATTTCCATTTTAAAGGCATCATATGTTTGTAATAAGAAGAAATAATAAGTAAAATTAGAAAATTTAATATAGTCCCAGAAATGACAAGACCATAGGTAAGTATAATACTTTATAGATCTATTCATTTGTTATTTAGCAAATATTTTAAATACTTATTCTTTCAGACTTCAGGTTAAGTGCTGGGGATATACTGTGCTACCCTCAAGAAACCTGTTGATTTATAGCTAACTAAGTGTTAGGGTAGTTCAAAGAAGGGACAGATTATTTTGGTTGATATCCTAGACACTAGATTCTTATGATGCGAGAAAACCTTGAGGGTCCTGATTCATATGAAAAATCTCACCTCCCTACCATAGAATCCCTATCATAGAATCATCTAAAAATTGTTACAGCCAGAGAAAGCCTCAATTTGTGAATTCAACAAATAATTAGACTAATTGAAAAGCCAGTTCCCTATATCATAAATAAGATGTTTGATCGGGAAAAAGAAGTTTAGAAATATTACAAACTCAAACATTTGTTGTTAATAATGGACAGTTAGAGTTTATAAATGTTGGATTTCTCCTATACTTTACTATGACATATGTTCTTGAATATAGACCATTATAGGGCATATCTCCCTGTTTCAAATTTCATTTGAATCTAAGAGTACTTCCTATATTCAGGGGCTGTGCGATGCTGAGAAGGTGGTAGAGGCTGGAGCGTGTTAGTGCTCACTGTCCCCTCACTGTGGGGTTGTGGACCACAAAGACATTTCTTCAGTGTCCATTGGAAAGCTGGGAGTGTGAAGAAGGTCAGGAGTCACCTGGTGCAATGGTAGAATATTAACTTGGAATTTCTAATGCTTAAAAACAAACTCACTTTCACAGAAGGTGTTTTGTGCATCCGCTCATCCCCCGTTACTCCAATCTAACTCATTCTCTACTAGGTGGAGCCTTATTTGTTTACAATTATAATTTTAAATGTTTCTTGCAAATCTAGAAACTCCTTTGTTTGCTGCCTCAAAATCAATTTCTAGGTGTCTTCTATGGCAATTATAACGTCATATAATGGGAATCAGGATTGTGGGATGACCTAAATTGAGAAGAATATTATGAGCTCAGCTACTTGGGATGTTAGCTACCAGGGCCATGGCTTAGATGATTTTGGAGTTTTGTGGTTTACTGAAATGGATTTCATTTATTTAGTCATTTTGAAATTATAATTCAATTTTGAGCCGAGTAGACTTTAAAAAAAGATTCTCTTGTGGCTTTGGCCGGTAAGACCTTCTGAACTGACACTTCTGATTTAGACGCATAATCAATTTAGTTTTCAGGTGAAAAACGGATTGTCTTTGGCTTTTCTCCCTAGCATATAAGTTGGCAAAATTCACTTAATTTTATATTAAATCCTTTGTAATTGGACTTTTTCCTCTATAATTTTATTAAGGTCTACAATGAACCAGCCAATAATGATGCTTTAATAGGTCCATAATAAAGGTCTTAGTCTTTAAAAGAAATGATAATCTATAGCTATAGGTTGAAAGAAAAAAACTTGCAAAATCATACATGTACTATAAGCCCTGTGTGTCTAACAGATAACAAGAAAAGAAAGAAAATTATTACAAAGAATAAACTTGTACATCAGATGATAGTTGGTAAAATTTTTTAATGAGCACAGACATGGTATAAAAAGACATTTATGGATAACAGGGTGCTAAGAATGTGTGGTTACATAAAAGAGACCCAATTGGGAAGAAGCCACAGAGCTCAATTCTCAGCACCCTTTAATGCCTCTTGGGCTCTATCTGACTCTCAAACATCAAACTAAGTATCAAGGTGGAAAAACAATCTGATTAGACATTTTGCTCTAAGTATGACAGCAAGCAAATGTTCTGATCACTCTCCATAATTGTAGAATGGTATGTTGTACGTTGTCTGTTTTAGCCGATGCCTGCTGTATGTATTTTTTTTTGTGTGTGTGTGTGTGTATCAATGTGCATGTAAGTGTAAGTGTGTATTGTATAATTGATAGTAAATAAGTGGATAGATAGATAAAGACTTGGGCTGTAAAGCCTAGGACTAGATTTTTAATTTAAGAATATGCAGAACAACTACTGTTTCTCTGGGTTTCTAGGAATATCTCCCTGCAAAGTCAAAGTATATTTCTAATTTGTCACTTCTGAAAATTTATGATTTAGTGATTTATTAGTCAGAACTAAAATTTTGTCTTTTATCCTTGCAACTCCACACCTCAATGTAAATCAATTCACTATACATTTTTCTGCCTCTGCACATTATTTGATCCTTAGAGAATGCCCTTCCCCCTACACCTATCTCCTATATCTAAGGTTTCTAGAACTGTCTCAAGCGTCTTTTCCATTTCAAAACTTTCCCTGAACTTTGAAGTCGGTAACTTGCTTCTTAGGTCTTGTTTATACATAGTATCTAAGTATTGAAATCATCACATGGTATTGCATGTAACGGGATCTTTCTCTACATTACCCTCTGAGTTACTAAGGAAATATTTCCTGCCTTCGGTGTCTTGGCAATTCTAGCATCTGGCACTTCGGTCTTAGAATTGGTTCACTGAGTGAATACACAGTTAAATGAATTTGTGTTGGAAGATAAGGGCAAAGTTTCAAGGGCTGAACGCCTGAGCGAGAATCCAAGGAGAGAGTAGTGAAAGAAAAAGATACTGCTGTGTGCATTGAGATGAATTTCACTTACTTTGCGATTTTATTTAGAATTGACCCTTTGTGCCAGTTACCACCTGGGCTGACCTCTGTATATCTAAAGCCAGGCCTTTGATTTGCAACCTGAGCTGCTATTTGCAAAGGCCACGGAAAGCCTCTTCTGCTATTGCTCTGCTTGCTACAATCTCCTATTACGACCTATCTTTTGTGGTAATTTCCCAGAGTTCTTCACCAAATTGTTCAAGTAATCTTTGAATTATTTATTTATTTATTTTTCATGGCTAAATAGATGGCTTTAAAATATTGAGGAGCTAAAGGAAATATTTTCACATGTCAGAGGGAATTTTTTTTTTTTTTTTCTTGGACATGTAGATCTGCATGACAGAGGTAATGTATAAGATTTCTTTAAGTTAATGATCATCAGTGTTAACAGACAACACTGCCATCGCATTGGGCTTATCAAGATAAAAGTTTCAGGATTGATTAAAAATGGGCATTTGTAAACATATAAAATAAATCTGATATACTTTTCTTTCTATAGGAACATTTCATCCATAATTAAGAAAACTATTTGAAAGAGCGAAGCAATTTTAAACCTATTTAAGTGTACTTAAGTAGCTCAGGAACTAGAAAGCAGTGCAAGGTGAATGTCAGGGTTGTCTCTCACTTTCAAAACTGATGATGTCAGACCATGAACTGCTTCACAACATTCGTATGAAATAAAGATACTGAAAGTCTTTGATACTTTGTCCTACTCACTTATCTGCTCCTATTTATTCAAGGGATGCATTGGTTGAGCCTTTTATGTGTTCTTGTGTATTTAGAACCTGTATGAGTAATACTGAAAGATTTTATCATTAAATTTAGGACTTTAATTGCAACATTGACAACTTAGCTACTCTTTAAAGATTTATACAAATAAATTGGCATCTCTAGCAAAATAGCAGATGGCAGAAGGTAGGAATTATGGCATACACCTTTGCCCATTGCTCTGTGCTTGCTACACAGAATCCTATGGAACTGAATTAGTTTGTAACAGATAAGTTGAAACAGTGTTGGAGGGGAAGATGTAGCAACAATGTTGATCTTACTTGTAAAGGTAAAATAAGATAATTAGAAAATGTCCCACAGGTTTTGTTTGTTTTGTTTTTTGAAAATTTCTGGATGTTGCTGGCTTTTCCCCCAGGATATAATTCTGTAATTATGACAGAGGTACAAAAATTAAAATGCTGAGACTGCTTGGACATAAGCTGATTGGTCTTCATGTATGGAATGAAGGAAAAACTTAGATCTTAAAAAAGGTGGGTACAAAGACAGCAGAATTACAATTTGTAAATTGTAATTCCTGATTTTCTTCACATTGCTTTGCAGGAATTATTGCTAATAGTAACTAGAAAAAAATCAGCTACAAATGATGGGAAAGCAGTAGAATGGTACTCAACATAGGTGGATTAAAGGGTTGGTAAGTACAGGTTCCCAGACATTTTGGATGGCTCCTGAGAATTATCTTGTCCTCATCATCCCTACCAGGATTAATGAGGAGGAAGAAGAGTCTCCACAGTACATAATTGTTTATGTGGGGAGAGAGTGGTTCAGCCCAGATTATAAAGTTAGAAAATCCCAACCTTGAGGTGCATCCCTCAACCTTATACCTGATAAAAGAGAATTATGGATGAGAAACTTAAACTAATTATCAACAAAGTCTTAAAATCAATATAAGTAGTCATAATCAGTATTTTCTCAAAGAAATAAAAGAACATTGAAAAGGTTTAGCAGAATAATGTTTTGAAGAAGAAATGAAAAGGAACTCAATGTATGGATTAAAATAGGAGAATAAGTGCAATTGGATCATGAATTGATAAATTTGAACATTAGGTAGAAGAATTTTTTCCCCAATCACCTGTAAGGACACAGTGAGAAGGTACTACTTTGAGGAAGGGGCCTCACTAGACACAGAATCTGCCAGTGACTTGATCTTGGACTTTAAGCCTCCAAAACTGCAAAAAATAAATTTGTCTTATTTATAAGTCCCCCCCCCCAAAAAAAAAAGTAGAGGAACTTTTAAAAAAGATACCAGAAAAGGATAGAGAAAAGGAAAAGAGAAAAACAAAGTTTGGAGATATAGAGGACAGAAATATCAATGTTAAACTCCACATTAAAAGTTTTCTAGAAAATTATATGAAAAAAAAGAGAAAATATTTAAAGAAATAATGACCTAGAATTTCTAAAAATTAAAGAAAGATAAACATTGAGAAGTCTCAGTTTTATAGACAATTAAAACTATAAACGTATTAAAGTGAATTTTAAAACATCAAAGGCAAAGAAGACATTCTTAAAGCTTCCTGATAGAAAGAGGAGATTATTTACAAAAAAAGAGAAATATTCATATTTCAATATTAATGTTATGTACAAAATATAGAAGAGTAACATTTTTTCAAGAGTCATAGTAAAATGGCTTTGAATCTAGAACATTATTTTAAACTAATCATAATTTACATGCAAAAGAAATGTACATGTAGAAAGTGCAAATATGGTGGTCATAGGGAAGAAAAGAATGAGGGAGAGAGAGAGAATATGGATATTAATAAACATAAAAAAAGGGTAGGATAAAAAATGAAGATACATATTGTTGTTTTATTGATAACCAAAAGAATAAATAAAGTACAATATTAACTTTTATATAAGAGAAAGAAACTTGAAGAATCTTGAAGTTTTTATTACACATGGAAGGTATAAAAGGAAAATTAAAGTAAAGTACAGAAAATATGCACTAGAACAATCAATTAAATATGAAGAAACAAATGAGTCCTGGTAGCAATTATAGTAAATGTAAATGGGTTAAACTCAATGCCTTTGAATGGATTGGAAGAAACATCATCTAACAAAATATAAAAGAAATACTTCCAATAAAATATAATGAAAATTGAGAATAAAGGTAAGACTTTCAATTACAAATAATGTTGGATTAATTTACTAGAACTAAGCCTCTCACTGAAGACAATTTAAAAATGGGGAAACTATTAGAATTATTTGTATACATGTAGAAGAGTTGATGAAATCAAGCCAATATTCAAAGAAAATGATAATGACTAGAAATAAACAAGTACAGAAGCTATTTTTGTACAAAAAATACAAGTAGAAAATCTAAACATGAATGTCAATTAATACTCTCATTTTCTAAACAAGTAATTGTATGATTTACCATATAATTGTATTTATTACTTTTTTGTAAAGGCAAAGGATGGAAGTGATTATCCACCCAGCTATAAAGAAAATTAAAAGTGGGTATCATTGCTTTGGAATTGGGAACATAATGTGTGAAAAGTTAGAAAAATTAGTCTAAGTTTTCATGCATAACTTCACAAAAGGAAAAAAAAAAAAAAAAGAAGCACTATTAATTTTATCTAAGTATAAGATGAAAAAACTTGATACCACTTCCCCTCTGATCAGAACCTCTTGTTCTGGGGAAAGAATTATACTTCCCCCTTGAAATTTATCATTGTGAATAGGTGAGTTGTTCAGTTAAATATAAGCTCAATTTTACTTCATTTAGAGTATGTAATTAACAAATATTTTATTGATTTCTTCAAATAACAGTTAAAATTTGAGGCTAAGGGAGAGTCACAGATAGGATCATAACACATATATACGGTTATGACAATTCCCATGAAGAAGTTCAGGAATACCTTATAGCTTCAGGAATACCTTATACCTTATAGAGTAACTGAAAAAGATAATGGTGCTTGTATAGGTGGAATTATTCCCTGTTTTTTTTTTTGTTTTGTTTTTTGTTTTGTATTTTCTAATAATATTGCTACCAAGAATAATTTTTATTATTAATACAATGACTTACTCTGCAAAAGTATCCTGAGAGGAAAATTTATCACTTTAGATGCCTACATCTGAAAAACA
>CAUYPK010018693.1:0-36008 GCA_963574355.1 Loris lydekkerianus
GTACCCCTTGATTGCACTAATGTACACAGCTATGATTTAACAATAAAAAAATAAAAATAAAATGGAGTTCATAAGGAACAGGTCCTCACCAGACATAAAACCTGCTGATTCCTTAATCTTGGACTTACCAATATCCAGAACTGTGAGCAATAAATTTCTGTTGTTTAGAAATTAAACAAACAAACAAAAAATAGCTGTGTGTTTTGGTGGGTGCCTGTAGTCCCAGCTATTCGGGAGGCTGAGGCAAGAGAATTGCCTAGGTCCAAAAGCTAGAGGTTGCTGTGAGCTGTGAGGCCATAGCACTCTCCCCAGGGTAACAAAGTTAGACTGTCTCTAAAAAAAAATAAAAAGACTCAGTCACAGGGCCAGCTAGGTGGCAGTATCTTACAGGGCTACCGTGAGGTGCTTCAGAAAGCTGTATGTGCTCTGAATCAGGTTTTTCACTTTCATGTGGTCTTTATTAAAAAGTCTCTTCCTCAGAGGAATTTCCTAACCACTCTATCCCAAATATAGTACCCTTTGACATTTTATCTGCTCACTGTGTGTGTGTGTGTGTGTGTGTGTGTGTCTGTGTGTCTGTGTGTGTGTGTGTGTGTTTTTCCTTTTTTAGAGACAGGGTTTTGCTCTTTCACCCAGGCTGAAATATAGAGGCATGATCACCTAGCTTCCTGCAGCCTAGAGCCTCAAGCAATCCTCCTGCCTCAGCCTCCTGAGTAGCTGTGACTATAATATGTGCCACCACACCTGGCCAATTTTTAATTTTTTTGTAGAGATGAGGTCTTGCTATGTTGCCCAGGCTGTTGAACGCCTGGCCTCTAGTGATCCTCCTGCCTCAACCTCTCAAAGTTCTGGGATAACAGGCATGAGACTTTGTGCATAGCCACTCTGTGATTTTCCTTCTATTTAGCTCTTATTCTTTACGTGAGATTATTTTTATTTAAACTTTTGTTTGTTTGTTCATTTTCTACTAGCACATAATCCCCACAAAGGAAAGACTTTGTTTCTCTGTTTTCCTTGGCCAAAGCGAAACCTTTTAGGAGAGCTTTGAGATATTTCTCCCCCTTGTTTCTTGGTAGCAGATGTTGGTCATGAAGTTTACAGAAGGAAAAAAGTCACCTTTTCTTGTATCAAATGATAACTTTTATAGCCAATCCAATTCAAGTGTTTAAATACAATCATTGCCTCCTAGCTACATGTTTTTAAAAACCTAATTAAAAACGGCTATGTATTATGTAATGCTCTGGCTCTCACTCCCCTGTCGTATCTCTCTTTTAATTTACTAAACTGACTATAGTCAATTTTGAACAATTTCCCTAATAGAGAATCAATCACTTTATCAAAAGTGAATTCGTTATAATTACCAGGCTAACTGCCAAAGAAGCGTGAACTAAAAACAAAATATTTTTTTTTTTTAGAGATAGAGTTTCACTTTGTTGTCCTTGGTGGAGTGCTGTGGCGTCACAACTCACAGCAAACTCTAGCTCCTGGGCTTAGGTGATTCTCTTGCCTCAGCCTCCCAAGTAGCTGGGACTACAGGCACCCGCCACAATACTTGGCTATTTTTTTGTTGCAATTTGGCTGGGGCCGCGTTTGAACGCTACCCTCGGTATATGGGGCCAGTGCCCTACTTACTGAGCCACAGGCGCTGCCCTATAATAAAATCTTAAAGCTACCCTCAGCAGATGACTGACTAAACCCACTCTTGGCTAAGACGATCCCTAAAACATGAAAAAGAAGATCAGACGGGGCTCCTCATGCTCCCTCCCTTCTTAAAGATGTCCTTTGTGACTTAGGCCATACGGGGCCTAACGACATACCCACAGGTCCTCAATATACACAACAAACCATTTGGGTCTGGGCATATTTCTTGCAGCATGTCTCTGGTTAACAGACACTATCTTAAGTCAGCATTCCTTTTCACTGAATACAGAGGTTTATTAGACAGAGACTAACTCTTTCAGCCAATTGCCAACTAAAGAATCTAAATCCGTCTATAACCTGTCAGCCCTCCAACTTGAAATGTCCCATCTATTTGGGTCAAACCAAGTATACTTTCCAAGTATACTTTCCAAGTATTAATTTATGACTTTACCTGTAATTCCTGTCTCCCTAAAATGTCTAAAAGTAAACTGCAACCCGACCACCGTGAGTCTACTTCCTCATGGCTTTTGGACACGTCTCCAGGCCATGGCCCTCAAATTTGGCTCAGAACAAACCTCTTTAAATTATTTTACAGAGTATGGCTCCTTTGCTATTGACAGAAACATATAAAACAAGACCAAACCTTGATTATAACTGTGCTCAGAGAGACTTCCCAGTGTTTTCCTTATGATAACTTTTCATTTATTTCTAATTTGAATTTTAGATCAATTACTTTGTATTGTAAGAAAAAACATAACTCTGCTAATAGTGACCATGAATATGAGTCCAGGGTCTGCAATGCAAATGCTGCATGACCTTAGCCAGTTGCTAAACATTTCTGTTACTCAATTCCTCACCTCTAAAAATGGAATAAGAACAGCAATACTTACTACTTCGTAAGCATGTTAGGATAATTGGCTGGCATCATCTGTAGGGCAAACTGAGAAAGTTTAAAACACTCTAGAAATGATTGCTCTTTCTAATGTATATCTGGGTCATAGCAGGAGCTCATAATATTTTCTAAATGATGGATGAATAAAGTCATGTTGGTTTTGTTCCCCTTGAGGACATGTAGGTGATAACTGTCCTGATTTAAGGTGGGATTAACCAAGGACAGATATTGGGAGATTTTGTGGAAAGGGTTTGTCTGTTTTCTCTGCTTTTCAATCACACAGTGCTATTTTAAATCATCCAGAGTTAAAGCTGAGATGAGAGAAATATCAATTTTCCAGCAGACTTTACCAGATAACAAGGAAAAGATAAAATAAGACATTTAACACAACGGACGTGCACATACACATGCATATTTGCGTATTATTAGATTTTTATTTCCATTGATTTAAGATACACACACATTAAATCTATCTACCTAGTATCTACGTATCTATGTAACTATCTATCTATCTATCTCTATGTATGTATGTTAAATCCATGGGTAGTTGAGTAGAGATAATAGTTGAAGAAAACCCTCAAAAATGAACAATTAAGCTGATCAAAATGGAGAGTTCTTTGTGTTTTTGTGCCAAAATTTTTTGTTTTTGTGTTGAAGAAATGGATGAGATTAGCATGTGTATTTAATTTGCTTTTATTGTTCCACATTCCATCCTGATTTTCCTCTACCTGTCCTTGTTTATTTTATAGCTCTGTTCTCTGATTTGCTGTTATTCTGTAAGCTTGATACTGTCTATTACTGTCAGACAGCGTGAGCCATTATTTGTTAAGAATCTATTCAAACTATTTTTGACAAATGTCAATCCCTTCCCTCCCGCCTCACACACAGACATACTCTCTCTCACACACATGCATAAACATTTCCCAAAGGAGGCTTAAATATATATTATTTCTGATAGCAGGAACACCAAATCAACCAATCATAGTCCTTTGCGACTAATTCTGATGAAGATGTAAAACTATTTTTCAATTTTTCCTGCAGGTCAGAGAGGTTTTCAGCATGACAAAAACAAACCAAGGGGATGAAGGCAGACAATCAGGGAGACGCAGACAGTCATGGGCTAGAGACGCAGATGGCTGAAGAGCTGAGGGCTCTTTGCAGCTTCCACGCAAACAGCAGTGGAAGGCAGAGCCTGCCTGGTCATGCAAACTGGTGATCATATCACGGCATTTTGTAGGCAGACTTGGTGAAATACTGAAATCTCATTTTGGCTCCAGTCTGTGCATTGTCCTGAAAATGATGGAAACCTTTGCAAGACAAGAGAGATTTGAACCAACCAGTAATAGCGTTTGAACTGTCTCCTCCAAAGGAAGGTTACCACTTTGACAGATGAGTCTTCTCCAAAGGAACGTTACCACTTTAACAGATGAGTGAGTGGGGTCGGGGAGATGCCAGCCCTGGAAACCCTGTGCTGCATTTTATTCACTTCCTTTTGCAGCTGGGTATATTTATAGTGTCTATCAAGTGAGAAAAATATAGCCTACCTTTGTTATTCTAGTCTTTAACCAGGAAGACGGGATCTAAAGCTTCCTTACCTTGCTGGACACAGGGCATCCTAGGGTACTGTGTCTGCCCAGAAAGCTCTGTGAGTATCTTCAAACACCATGGAAATCCTGGTGAGTTTCCTCTGCCTCAAAGGTTCACCAATTGCATAAATGTTCATCCTTTGGTCATATTTAGAGTGTGCACGCTCCAACAAATATAAAATGAAAGGAAGGCCTTCACTGCAGAATTATGAAGAACATGTATTAAATGCTGCCAGTTCCACATTCTGTCATGCTGTCCTCTTTGGGACGGGAGTGTTAGAGAGGAGGTAGCCATCTGGTTCCTGTGATCATGACAGATGAAAACTGAGTATGTTGTATTTCTGAACCACAAAGGAAAGAACTTGGTCTTTCGGCTACTTGTTTAGAATTTTAAGATCTGAGCTTAGATTGACATGATGATAAAAGTTTTGAATATACAAGGGCTGATATTTTAAGGCACTATTTATTCATCAAATCCCCAAATACTCACCAAGTGTCCTCCTGTGCCAGGACACTACAGTTGGAGGACAAATAGTCATACTTCCTGCTCTCATAAAGCTTATAGCATATTACCACAAATCAGAGACATCAAAGATGATGCTCTTCTTTCCTTACTATCATAGCCTTTAAAACAGAATATGTACAAATTCAGAGATCAGAGCAATGTGTTGCTTATAAGTTCTATTTTTAAATCTTAACATCTAATGGAGTGTTGGAATTTGAATAGCAACTTCTGACCAATTCACTAAATTTCCCGGAATCAATCTATCTCTCTCTCTCTCTGCTTCCCAGAGTGCTAGGATTACAGGTGTGAGCCACCGCTCTGGGCCCTAATGGTGGTTTCTATTTCACTCATTCTTTAGAATAAGATTTGGTAATGGCTGTGCCGCTTACATATTCATATCCGATCCCCTAAGCTACTGTTAGTCTTCTTTTATTTACTCCGTCTCCAGAAGTGAATCTGTGTAGGTGGTCTGGAATAAGTAGCTCAGGTGGCTCACTGAATTCAAAGCCAAGGATATTATGAGTGTGTGACGTCTGTATTGGCCAGAAGAAAGATTTGCAAAGGGACATGATTAGTAATCACAAGTTTGGTGGAAAGTAAGAAAGCCAATGCAGAATCTAAAATAAGACATTGCATTTGCTCAGAACTACACTGCAGGGATGAAAGAGGGAGTGCTCACCAGCCAGCAACAGGACAAATAGCACACCCTAGTTCCTTTGCATGTCAAAATGACAGACTCTCTTATGGGTTCATGTACAATCAAAGGTCCATTCTGAGACTTGCCTTGTTACCAGCAGAGGAGACAGAGCCTATAATGTATAGGTAGAAGAGAAGAAGCCTTGTGATACACAGCAGGGGAAATGAACTTGTGGACTTAAGTTAGCATGTTCACAAAAGCCTATTTAAAAGGGAGTGAGAGCTCAGGGAATTTCACCTCAAAATATGACTTCTTGGTATAAAGGGTATTGTGAATTAAAGGCCCTTAGAGAGCAACAGGCATCGAAGGAGCAGGCCCTCTATCTTCCTGAAAACTAGAGGGACCCATCAGGAAGAACAATTGTCTTTCCTTCTCTTCCCTGTTGCCTCAATATATTTCACGAAAGAAGATCAAGAATGCACTCAGACCTGGCCCAAATCATTTTAAAAATAATACCTGTCACTCAGGTTAATCACTTCCAAAGAGAATCACTTATAAGTCATTCCATTTTCCCCCATTCGTTCATTCACCCAAGTAGCTATTCATCTTCCTTAATAACCATTTATTGCTCCTCAAAAGAATTACTGTATATACTCGAGTATAAGCCGACCCGAGTATAAGCCGACCCCCTTAATTTAACCCTAAAAACTGGGAAAACTTAGTGACTCGAGTATAAGCTGGGGTGGAAAATGCAGCAGCCACTGGTAAATTTCAAAAATAAAAATATATACCCAAAACAATTACAATAATTGAGGAATCAGTAGGTTAAACGCTATTCAATATTTATTGCTAAAGAAAAACTGTAAACTAGCAACAACAACTTTAAAACTTTAAATAAAGTGCAGAAAACCGTAGCTTAACAGGTAATCAAGCTGTGGGTTATATAGTTGTGGGTTAAATAGTTCAGTGGAATACAATTCAGTTCAGCCGCCTACCGCTTCAGCTCAGCTGCGACTTGTGGACTGAGCTGAAGCACCACCCCCTCAAGCAGACAGCAGAAAACGACTGGAGACTACATGCACTTGATTAGGTGCGCGCGCACCAAATCAAATAACCCGAGTATAAGCTGAGTTCGGGTTATACTCGAGTATATACGGTAAGAAGTATATGTTCTTATTGTTAGCACATAGAATATTCTCCAAAATAGAACATATCCTAGGTCACAAATCAAACTTCATTAAAATGAAAAGAATTGAAATTATACCTTTTATCTTCTCACACCACAAGGTAATAAAAGTAGAACTCCACTCCAACAAAAATTTTCATCCCCACACAAAAGCATGGAAAATAAACAACCTTATACTGAATGACAGTTGGGTCAAGGAAGAGATAAAAAAGGAAATTGTTAAATTCCTTGAGCATGACAACAATGAAGAAACAAGGAAACAAAATCTGTGGGACACTGTGAAAGTAGTCCTAATGCCTACATCTGAAAAACAAAAAAAAGAGCACATCAACAATCTAATAAATCATCTTAAAGAAATGGAAAAGGAAGACCAATCCAACCCCAAACCTAGAAGAAGAAAAGAAATAACCAAAATTAAATCAGAAATAAATAAAACTGAAAACAAAATAATCATTTAGAAAATTAATGAAACAAAAAGGTAGTTCTTTGAAAAGATAAATAAAATTGATAAACCATTAGCCAGACAACCTCAATCAGAAACAAAAGGGGGGACATAACAGCTGATGCCACAGAGATACAAGAAATTCTTTCTGACTACTACCAAAAACTCTATTCTCAGAAATTTGATAATGTGGAGGAAATTGACTAATACCTTGAATCAGACTATCTCCCTAGATGTAACCAGGAAGAAATAGATCTCTTGAACAGACAAATATCAAGCACCAAGATTGCAGAATCAATAGAAAAGCTTCCAACAAAAAAATCCCAGGACCAAATGGCTTCCCATCAGAATTCTATCACACCGTCAAAGATGAACCTGTACCTATACTGCAGAATCCATTTCAAAACATTGAGAAGGAAGGAAACTTCCCCAACATGTTCTATAAAGGAAACATCAACTAGATTTCAAAACAGAAAAGGACACAACTAAAAAAGAGAACTACAGACCAATTTCACTAATAACTAGTGATACAAAAATACTCAAAAGCTTAGCCAATAGACTGCAGCTTCTCATTAAAAAAATTATACATCATGATCAAGCAGGCTTCATCCAAGGGATGAAAGTCTGGTTTAACATATGCAAATTCATAAATGTAATACACCATATCAATAGGACCAAACCCATATGATCCTCTCAATAGATGCAAAAAAAGCATTTGACAAAATTCAGCATCCTTTTTTAACAAGAACACTTGTGAAAATAACCATAAGGGGCACATTTATTAAGCTGATTGAAGCTATCTATGACAAACCCACAGCTAACATCATACTGACTGGTGTAAAACTGAAAGCTTTTCCATTCAGAACTGGAACCAGACAAGGATGTCCACTATTGCCACTGTTATTCAGCATTGTGCTAGCCAATGCCATCAAGCAAAAGAAAGATATAAAGGGCATCCAAATGGAGGCAGAGGAGGTTAAACTCTTGCTTTTTGCTGATGATATGATCCCATACTTAGAAAACCCCAGAGACTCAGCCACATAATTTCTGGAAGAGATCAGGAAATACAGTAATGTTTCAGGGTATAAAATCGATGTCCACAAATCAGTAGCCTTTGTATATGCCAATAACAGCCAAGCCAATTGAATAATCAAGGACACAATTCACTTCAAAGTAGCTTCCAAGAAAATGAAATACTTAGGAATATAACTAACAAAAGAAGAGAAGAATTTTTACAAAGAGAAGTACGAAACACTGAGAAAAGAAATAGCAGAAGATATTAACAAATGGGAGAACAGACCATGCTTTTGGCTGGGAAGAATCAACATTGTTAAAATGTTTTTTTCTACCCAAAGGAATCTACAGATTCAGTGCAATCCCCATTAAAATACCAACATCATACTTTAAAGAACTGGAAAAAATACTACTTTGTTTTGTATGGAACGAGAAAAAAATTGGTATAGCCAAGGCTGTCGTTAGTAATAAAAATAAAGCCAGAAGCAACACTCTACTAGCCTTTAGGCTATATGACATATCCACAGTAATCAAAACAGCAAGGTATTGTCACAAACATAGAGATATATACATCTGGAACAGAATGGAAAACCAAGAGATGAAATCAATCTCCTCTAGTTGCCATTTGATCTTTGATAAACCATGCAAAAACATATAGTGGGGAAGTGAATCCCTATTCAACAAAATGGTGCTGGGAGAACTGAATAAGACTGAAATTTGATGCACCTTTCACCATTTACAAAAATTGACTCAAGATGGATAAAAGATTTAAATCTAAGACATGAAATGATAAAAATCTTAGAAGAAACTTGGAAAAACTCTCGATATTGGACTTGGGAAAGAGTTTATGACAAAGACTTCAGTGGCCATCACAACAAAACTGAACAAATGGGACTTAATTAAGCTGAAAAGCTTTTGCACAGCTAAGGATACAAAAAGTAAAGCAAAAAGACAACTTTCAGAATAGGAAAAGATATTTGCAGGGTGTGAATCTGACAAAGGGTTGATAACTAGACTCTATAGAGAACTCAATCAACAAAAAAGAGCGAACAATCCCATCTACGGATGGGCAAGATATATGAACAAAACCTCCTCTGATGAAGACAGATGAATGGCTAACAAACATTTGAAAAAATGCTCATTGTCTCTGATTGTCAAATAAATGCAAATAAAAACCACCCTAAGATATTACCTAACCCCAGTGGGAACAGCGTACATCACAAAATCTCAAAGCCACACATGCTGGCATGGATGTGGAGAGAAGGGAACACTTTCACACTGATGGTGGGACTGCAAACTAATATAACCTTTTTGAAAGGAAGTATGGAGAATCTTCAAAAAACTCAAATTAGACCTCCCATTTGATCTTGTAATCTCACAATTGGACATTACCCAGAAGAAAAAATATCATTTTACCATAAGGACATTTGCACTAGACTATTCATCGCAGCTCAATTTACAATCGCCCAAATGTGGAAACAGCCTAAATGTCCACCAACCCAGAGATAGATTCATAAGCCATGGTATATGTATACCCTGGAATACTATTCAGCCACTAAAAAAGATGGAGACTTTACATTTTTTGTATTAACCTGGCTAGAGTTGGAACACATTCTTCTTAGTGAAGTATCACAAGAATGGAGAAGCAAGAATTTAATGTACACAATTCTAATATGAAGCCAATCTAATATATACCCACAAGAGAAAAACTCAAATCAATTCAAGATGGGGAGCAGGAGAATGAGGGAGCCAGGAAGGGGGGAATGGGGGGTTATGGAGTATGGCACACCTCTTGGTGATGGAACACAATTATAAGAGGGACTTTACCTAACAAATGCAAACAGTATAACTTCATTATTTGTACCCTCAATTAACCTGGAACAATATTAAAAAAAGATTGGTTCTTGTTTTTAAGGAATCTAAATTAACTGAGGAAAGTAAATGAAGACACATGGAGACACTAAGGAAAGGGAACCCCATGGAGAGAGTGATTCACTAATGTGTGCTACCATGATGATAGAATTCCATCTGACTACCCACGAGGCTGAGGCAGGAGGATCACTTGAGCCCAGGAGTTTGAGATTGCTGTGAGCTGTGGTGATGCCATGGCACTCTACTCAGGGTGACAGAAATAAAATAAAATAAAATAAAATAAAATAAAATAAAATAAAATAAGAATTGTACTAGACTGAGTAATGTTAAGTAGTAGTCACTAGTTTTACATTTCTTAAAGAACATATTTTACCAGTTAAATTAATTTATTCTCTATGGTTCTCAGTTCATTGTCAAGGGTATAGAGACATTTTATCAATGCTTTGGATGCTGAAGTTAAAATTTTCTAGACTAGGTTTTGTCACTGATTAGCTATGGCTACTTCATTCCTTACCTTTTTTTCTTCCATTCCTCAGCAAACACTCATGGAGCACCTGGTCCTAAGCAATTTTCCAGCTGCCGGTGCTACCTCATTGGTCAGTAGGACACCTTCTGATACCTTCTAGGCCAAGTCATGATTAAGTAGCAGAAGCAAACTTGCACTTTAAAACTACAGTGCAGTGTGATGAATGTAACATGTAGAGCAGGGCTCCTCAAACTACGGCCCACGGGCCACATGCAGCCCGCTGAGGACATTTATCCAGCCCACTGGGTGTTTTTGCCACAGCTGCCTGTCCAGCTTAGCAGCCGACTAGTCCCAGGCCGCAGTGCACGTGTGTGGAATGTGCCAACTCTCTGACTCCCCTCCTCCTCTCTGTCTCTCCCCACCCTTCCTTCTCTCTGTCCCTCCCTGCCAGGTGTTTTTGCTGTCCTGCTTAGCAGCCCACTCCTCCCAGCCCTCAGTGCACATGGGTGGAATGTGCGCCAACTCTCTGATTTCGCTCCTTCTCTCTGTCTCTCAACTCCTCCTCTCAGTCGCTGGTGTAATAGGCGGAGTCACCAGGTTGCCTGTGCAGAGCCTGCTGCTGCCTAAGAACCGAGGCAAGAACAAGTTAGAATTTTTTTTTTTTTTTAAGGTTAGGATGTCCATTTATTTTTTATTTTTTTATTTTGCAGTTAGTAGGGTCTTTATTTTTTTGCGATTAAGGGGGGCCTTTTTTCTGAAGTTAGGAGGTCTTTTTTCTTTTTTGCAGATAGGAGGTGCCTTTTTTTGAAGTTAGAAGAGTCTTTTTTTAAAGTTGGTTAGTTGGTTAGTGGTTGGGGGTCGTTTCTAGGTGGGTTACATCACAGTGATAACTCAAATAGTCAGTGCTCAGTGTTAATGCAAATTGTCAGTGCTCAGAGGTAATACAAATAGTCAGTGTTCAGTGGTGATGATAATTGTAAGTGCTCAGTGTTAATGCAAATTGTTAGCACTGAGTATTCATGTAAATTATCAGCAGTCAGTGTTATCGCAAATGGTCAGTGGCGAGTGTTAATGCAAATGGTCAGTGCTCAGTGTTATTGCATGGAGGACCCAAACTAGTAATCTGCCTAGGACTCTATGGGAACTTAATTCGGTTCTGCAGACAGCCGAGGAGTAGAAAACCCAATTTAATTGACAGTAAGTGCATTTATATTCTGACTGCTATTCAGTTGTGTATGATGTTGTATGTTGTGTGCTGTGTAAGCCCGGGTTCACACTGTTGCGATCTCTGAGCAGTTGCAAGTTCAGCCATATGCTTGTATGGCTGAACTCGCATTAGATTTGGAAGAAAAAAGACATACGTGCCTTTTTTTTTTTCCTGCAGTGGAATCTGATCACATGGGTCTTCTCACCCCATGCAATCAGGTTCCTGTGCGAGTTCACAGATCGCAGTGTGGTTCTCACAGGGTAGTGTGAACTGGAAAGGTGGTGGAGGAACTGGCTCTGTAATTGTGCTGTTCCCACACTGCACCAGTGTGAGCCTGAGGTAAAAGCAGAGTTCCACCATATGGGCACTGATGAGGCTGAAATGATGTGGACTGGCAAGGCTGCATTGATGGGCACTGATTAGTCTGCATTGATGGGCAGTGTAGTCTATATGTCTCTGTGTAGGCAAAGTTATTGCTGGTATATTATTTTTGGAGCACTGTATATATATATAATATATAATATGTATATACATACATATATGTGTATATATATATATGTTTTACTAATAGCTATTTGGAATCTCTAGGAAACAATGATATCATGAAAGAGAAAAACTGACTCAGAATATAGGATATTCAAAGAACAGTGAACTTATGATTACTTTTTTGTGCAGTACAAGGAAAGAGCTGTGTGTTTGATATGCCAGAATATAGTGTCTATGTTCAAAGAATACAATTTGCGTCGACACTATCAAACTCAACATAAAGATAAATATGATTGTTTGATCAGAGAAGTGAGAAAAGATAAAATATTAAACTGAAATATACATTGACAACTCAGCAAAATACTTTTGTGAAGCAGAAACAACTAAATACTTCATTACTGCGAGCAAGTTTTCAAGTTGTCAAGTTAATAGTGTGCACTGGTAGACCACTTGTGGAGGGAGAATTTGTTAAAGAATGACTTCTTTCTATTGCCAAAGAGATGTGTCCAGAGAAGGCTGATTTATTTAGTACAGTGAGTCTTTCAGGACCCTCAATTACATGAAGGATTGAAGAAATGGGAGACAATTTGCATCAGTATTTGCAAAAGTCTGCAAAAAAACTTCCCTATTTTTCCTTGGCACTTGACAAAAGTAATGATGTTTGTGATTCTACACAACTTCTAATTTTTATTCGTGGGACGAATGACTATTTTGAAGTCACAGAAGAGCTTGCTGCACTGCAAAGCTTCAAAGGAACAACTACAGGAGAGGATATCTATGAAAAGGTTTGCCAAACTATGAATAGTTTGGAGCTGGACTGGGCAAAACTAGCCAGAGTGACAACTGATGGTGCTCCTAGCATGGTGGGGGTCTAAGAAAGGAGTAATTGCTCGCATTAACCAAGAGATGGACAAAGATAACCATTCTCATCCAATAGCCATACACTGCCTCATCCACCAATAAGCACTGTGTAGTAAATCACTGAAGTGGGACTCTGTTATGAAAACTATAGTATCTTGTGTTAACTTCATTTAAGGTAATGCACTAAACCACAGACAATTTCAGGAATTTCTCTCTGAGCTAATTGTTGCCTGTGAAGATGTTCCATACCACACAGAAGTTGGTTGGCTAAGTTGAGGGAGAGTTTTGAAACATTTCTATGACTTACTTCCATAGATTACTGCTCTTCTGCTTTCAAAAAACAAAGAAGTACCAGAGCTCAATGATGCAGAATGGAAATGGCACCTTGCCTTTCTGACAGATGTAACAGAGCTACTCAACAGTTTCAATGTACAACTTCAAGGAAAGGGGAAGCTCATCTGTGATATGCCATCACATGTGAAAACGTTTAAAGTAAAATTAGGCCTCCTCATCAAACAAATGAAGGAGGAAAATTTCTGCCATCTCCCCATGACTCAAAATCTGTTAGCGGAAAATCCATAGGTTGCATTTCCAAATAAAACATGTGTGGATTCACTGGAAAAGTTGCAAAAGGAATTCCAATTTAGATTTAAAGAGCTTCATCTCCATGAACAGGACATACAGCTTTTATGTAACCCATTTTCTATGGACATCGAAAATGTGGATACAATTTACCAAATGGAACTGGCTGAACTGCAGAATTGTGACTCTCTGAAAGATGCATTCAAGTCAAGCAGCCTTCCTAATTTCTATGGATCTCTCCCCTCTGAGACATATCTTAATCTCAGGAACCATGCGCTGAAAATGGCAACCATCTTTGGCAGCACTTATGTCTGTGAACAGACTTTTTCCAGAATGAAACATCTGAAATCTCCAACCAGATCTAGACTAACTGATGCACATTTGCATCACTTGTTACAACTAGCAGTGACAGATATGGAACCGGACATTGACCATCTCATTAGTCAAAAGCAGGCCCATAGTTCCCATTGAAATACTGGTAAGTTTGTTGATTTAACTTTACTTGTTCTTCATTTTAAATATTGTATTTGTTCCCCTTTTTTTTTTTTTTTAACTTCAAATAAGATATATGCGGTGTGCATAGGAATTTGTTCATAGTTTTTTTTTGTTTTTTTTTTTTAACTATAGTCTGGCCCTCCAACGGTCTGAGGGACAGTGAACTGGTCCCCTGTTTAAAAAGTTTGAGGACTACTGTATCTAGGCCTTGTGTTAGATGGTTTTGCCCAACTGCAGGCCGACCTAAGTGTTCTCAGCATGTTTCAGATAGGCTGGCCTGAGCTATGACATGTAGTATTTTAGGCACATTAAATACATTTTTGACTTAAGATATTTTTCAAGTTATGATGCATTTGTCAGGATGCAGTGGAGTCATAAGTTGAAGAGCATCTGGATTGATGATGTAGATTTATTTATTTATTTTTGAGACAGAGTCTCACTCTGTCACCCTGGGTAGAGTGCCATGGCATCATCATAGCTCATAGCAACCTCAAACTCCTGGGCTCAAGCGATCTTCCTGCCTCAGTGCCCCAAGTAGCTGGGATTATAGGCACCTGCCACCATGTTCAGCTAGTTTATTTTTTACTTTTCGTAGAGACAGTGTCTCACTCTTGGTCAGGCTGGTCTCTAACTCTTGACATCAAGAAATCCACCCTCCTCAGCCTCCCAGAGTGCTGGGATTGCCGGGCTGAGCCACTGTACCCGGCTAATGATGTAGATTTAATAGTACTTATTACCACTGAGATGTAGAGAAGGGGGATGGGATAGCCGACTCCCAGCTTTGTGTTTCCTGGCTTGGGAGATTGGTTAGTCTTTATACCAACATAAGAAATACAGAAGAATGAATGCTATTTTGAAATGTAAAATATAATTTTGTTTTTCGTATATAAAATTTGAAATGCCTTGTACACATATATGGGATGAGGCCCTAACAGGTGATTGGTTATATTTGCCTTGACCTCCATGGAGAACTATTTTGTTTAATGTTGCATATTTATACATCATCAGCTTTTAGGGAGTAGATAGAATAGGTTAGAGAGAGAGGATATTGTCTCTGAAAAGAAGAATATGAGATATAATAAGGATGATCATTGCATCAAAAATAAATATATAGGATTCTAAAAAGGAGAGTCAGAAAGTTGTCATTTCAAGATTTAAGAATATAAAGTGTGAGAGGCATAGAATGAGAGGGTTTTAAGGAGTTAATTTTCAAGGAAAAAAAGCGAATACCAAATGCCCCAGAGAAGTCCTCTGAGATGAAGTTGAGACTTGTTTTGGGATGTGGCAACATGAGTTATTTGTGACCCTTGCTAGGATGATTTTTGTGGAGATTGCCTTAAGTGGTTGAGATTAGAAGTAACTGAGAACAATGGGTTTTAGTCCTTTTTTTCCTCAAAAAGTTTGGCTGATAAAAAAAAATGGAAGAGAAAGATAAGAATAGCTGAAAATGGGATGAAAGGTCAATAAAAACTATTTTAAAAATGTAGTTAGATTTGGCAAGTGTCTGTGTGTGTGTGGGAAAGAGAGAAAGAGACAGAGATTGAGGAGGAAGAAAGGAAGGATTGGTCGTGTTTCTAGCTGAGGCTAAGTGCCTCTGGCCTTGAAACTGCTGTGTGAATGTGGGGAGGTGGGGGGCGTGCCATGTGCATGTTTTACAGGATCCATGCACTCTGTCCCCTGAATCTGGCAGTACAAGAATGTCTACAGACATTGCCAAAAATCCCTGGGGGTGGAGGAGGGAGGCAAAATTATTCCTGGTTGAGAAGCACTGGGTTAAGAGGAGAAGAAAGTGAAAGAGATTGAAAATCTAAGAGAGAGAAAGGAAAAAATAATATAGAATGCTTCCAAGTTCTCAAAGGCTCTGGGATTCAGAACATAGGTAAAGGTGCTTCCTTTGTAGAGGAGAGAAATGCCTTCCTCTGACATCAAAATGAGAAGGAGCAAGTGAGCACAGGAGATGCCGGGCAGTTTGCTTTTGGGGGCACAGAGTGAGAGTCAAGAAATGCAGGGTAACTTCTATTTCATTTGAGAGGGAAGGAGAGGAGGTCATGAGGTAGTGAGTGGGCAGGGAGTGGGTAGGAGGGTGAGAAATGGAAATTATGAGGGGTGATGAAGTCCAAGTGGGCGTGAGAGGGAAAGGCTCCATCTGAGAAAGCCTTGAAGAATGTGATTGAAGCCCCACATTTGGAAAGCATGAATTTGAAATAGTCCCAGTGTCTTTTTTTTTTCTTTTTCTCAAAGACCCTACTTTGACTGTGAAACAATTTCAATGCATGTATGTTTCCCCCAGTGCAGAAAATGCTGTGGTTTTCCCCACAAATGGAAGACGAGATGGCAGTGGGGACACAGCCGTGGCGCCCACAGAGAGCTTCCCAGACAAGGCCGTCTCAGGCCATTATCAGCTCGGTGGTTGTCAACCCTGAGTCAATCAATGAAATCTCTTTAAAAAACAGTCATGAGAGCATTTCAATCCTTATCTCTATGTCTAAACATTTAAGTGAGACTGAGTATACTTCACATTTTAAAAGCCATTTGTGTGCTATTTTTATGCACTGTATCTTTAACCACATAAAAATAAGATATTTTTACTGATTGATTTATCAGATCTCTTCATATATTAAAGAAATTAATGCTACATAACAAGAATTTTAAAATGTTTCTCCCAGTTTTCTCTTTATTTTGTCCTCTGAGTTTATCTATGATTTCACACAGGAAGTGTTTTTATTATAATATATTAAATATATTAATACATCTTTCTATGAATCCATAAGAATTTTGTGATCCACTTAGAAAAGATTTGCTCAAACAGATATGATAAAAAATCATTCTTTTATGTTTTCCTCTACAATTTTGTGGTTTTGCTTTTTTATGTTGTTTATATTTGTGGTCCATTTGGGAATTTATTCTTGCCTAAGAAGCTAGGGACTCTGTTTATTTTTGTTTCAGAAGGCACTGATTGCCTAAATATAATTAATCAAATAGCAATCTTGCCCCCCCCCCACTGTTAAGTGTTGCTACTTTTTTTTATAAGATAAATTCATGTAGTCATTGTATTTTGGTCTGTTGGTGTTTCCTCCGCTTGTCCTATCAATCTGTTTGTTTATGAAGGTGCATGTGTTGAAAGTCTCCAGGAGTAATACACACTGTGACAAAGAGCTCAGATCAGGCTCAACTCCTCATTTCATTATGAGGCCCAGAGAATTTAAGTGGTTTGTCAGAGTCTGGTTGTGGTGGCTCACGCCTGTAATCCCAGCACTCTGGGAGGCCAAGGCAGGTGAATCCCTTGAGCTCAGGAGTTTGAGACCAGCCTGAACAAAAGTGAGACTGTGTCTCTACTCAAAATAGAAACACTAGTGGGCATGGTGGTGAGCACCTGTAGTCCCAGCTACTCAGGAGGCTAAGGCAGAAGGATTGTTTGAGCTCAGGAATTTGAGGTTCCTGTGAGTTATGACACCATGGCACTCTGCCCAGGGCACTCTGTCTCACCTCCCCCCCCCAAAAAAAAAAAAAAAAAAAAAAGTGACTTGTCAGAACTGGGTCAGGGTGTGGTAGTCTGCTCCCGAGAGCCTGAGACTCGTATTTTTCTGAGTAATATGTGTTCCATTAGTGCCTCATTCATGTCCTGTACGCCAGTTGAGCTTTCCTGTTACTTAGCCATTGGCTACGCCTGAGATGAATCAATCATTTCAAGGGCATGTACTTTTTTCAGTCATTTTGGTGACTGGGTGAGGGAATCTCTCACCCATGGCTAGTGGAAAGATAAAATGTGCAGTGACTGCTCAGTATCCATGAAAGTGCCTTCTTCTGTGTGTTATGTTGCACCTGCACACATAGAGAGAGGTGAACACCTGGGACTTTGTGGAACTGCTTCCTTCCCTACTGGCTTACTGAAAGGGGGCCCTGTTAGCAGGTTCAGGTGTATAGCTGTGGCAAGTGCTGTGATAGAAACATCCCAACTGTGTTGGAATCTTGAGACTGTTTCCTTCACTTTCTCACATACCCACAGCATTTCAGGGATAGCCACAGAATGAGGAGTGTTGCAACGTTGTGCTGGAAATTCAGACTCATGTTGAAATCTTAGTCAATAACTTTAAGAAAGAGTGTGAGATGTGGTGAAATCACGACACAATAACACTTTCCCTTGGGGGATAGCTATTTAACAGAATAAAGATTCTTTCCAGCTCACGGAGGAAAGTTAACTTTTCGGATGCTTTACCAAAATCTCCTGTCAGGGGAAACGGGAAGAGGAACATGCCAGTTCTCTTCAACCAAAGAATAAGCAGTCAGAATCGAGGTGTCTTATCTGGGTGAGGCGGCCACCAAGCCAGGCTGGAGCTCAGTGCTCAGAAAGGAAGAGAAGAAGGGGCTGGGGGAGGGGGGAGAGCAGTGTGAGGGCGGCGAGGAGGCTGACTGCAATGAGCATGTGTGGCTGGAGTGTACCACACAGGGTGTCCCACAGTCACCATACACAGGAGAAATGGGAAATCATAGCTAAATGTGCCTTTGTTTACAAAATAGTCACGACAAAATTGTACAAGCAGGTGGCCAACATGTAGAGAACATTTTTTAGTGTTTTCTACAATTTTGTCATCACTAAATGAAAAAAAAAGTTACATTTAGCTACAATTTCCTATTTTCCTTGTGTATGGCGACCGTTGGGACATCCCGTACAATCACCTTTAACCATCAAATTAGTCTTTTAGAGTTGTCCTGGGATAAGTGTTATGATGTCTGTTTCCAGTTTCAGCAATAATGAAAATTAGGGTGTTTTTTAAGCTTTTACAATGTGCTAGATACTGTGCTAAGAGTGTTACATACATTACCTTGTTTGCCCTCACAGAAATTTATGAGGTAAGAATTACAAATATTCTTATTTTAAGATGGGAAAACTGAGTGAGATTTTATAACTTTCCTGAGGTCGTGGGCCAAGCAGAGTAAACTCAAGAAATCTGACTGTGAGGTTATAGAGTTTGGCACAGAATTCTGTAATGTGTTCAGAAGTAGTTAAAATAACAATTTTCGGTGAGAAAAAATTGAGGAAATCCTAACGGGACTTCTATAGAAATGTTAGAAGCATTTTAATAATGACCTGTACCTAAGGTATTCTCTTACTCAGAGAAAGAGAATTCTTTAATTCCTACAGGAACTACTGAAGACCGTCCAACTATACTTCAATCAAAACTTAAAGCATTTAAGTTACATAAAGGAATAATGCAGCCATTAATCAAATTTACTGGAATGTCTCACCAAAAAAATGCCATAGTCTTTTTTTCCCTTTAAAATAAAATAGATTAGATTCTCTGAAGGATGTTCAATGTGTGGGTGTGGACAGAGGTGAGGTGCCTGGTGGGGTGGGGGGGCCCACGGGGCGCAGTCCCCGTCAGCAGGAAGAGGCACAACCTCAACCCAAACCTGCACCTGTGACCTTGTTGGAAGAAAGGCTCTTTGCAGATGTAATTACGCCAAGGATCTCAGCATGAGATCATCCTGGATTATCTGTGTCTCTTACATCCAGTGACAAATGTCCTTAGAAAAGACAGAAGGGGAAAAGACCAGACCCAGAGACACCCACATGAAGGTGGAGCACAAGCCAGGGTGCACCTGAGCCCCCCAAGGCGGGTGAAGGCACCAGAGACTTCTCTGGTAGCAGTTCCCTGCTGACACCTCGCTTCCACACTTCTGGTCTCTGGAACTATGAGAAAAGATTTTTTTAAGCATCAGGTTTATAGTAACTTGTTGTGACAGCACTAGGGAGCAAAAATAGGTCTAGGTCCAGAAAGAACTACAGCGACCATGGGGATGTCACAGAGCACGGTGGGAATCTCTACAGAGTGAAATGTTTACCTATGGATTAATAATCCTGCTGAGGAAGACAGGGCTGACTTACTCAGTGAAACCTGCGATGATATGCAAAGTTGGACATGCAAAAACATCAAACCAAGGGCAGACAACCAACGAGCGACGCTTGCAAATGAGAGGTGCAGTGGTATGAGAGCCTTCCACGGAGCAGGCCTCTGAAACATTCAGTGTTTCCCTTGTCACCTCAAAGCTACACAGGCTTACTTATGAAATTTAAGAATCACAGAGTTTAAGGAAGAATTAATATGTTGAAGGATCAGTGTTAAGTAATAGGCCAAATTCTAAATTTTGAAATTCAGGTAATATCAAATTTCATTATTCATTAATGAATAGTCATGGTTATTAGACACCAGGATGATTTCTTACAAGACATTAATCGTTCCACTCTCTGAGGTCAATACCAAAATAACTAAATAATTTAATGCATCTTAATCGAGAACCAGCTCCTAAAATTGGGTAGATAAGAGTCTGACATCCTCTTGCACAAAACAGATCTCATCACATCCAGAGAACCGTGATGACTGGGCTTCACAGACATTGGGGACCCTCATCACATCCGGAGAACCGTAATGACTGACTGGGCTTCACAGACATTTGGGGACACACTGGGTGCTTTCAAAGGGAAATAAACAGGTCTGGAATCCAGGCTTCATTTGTTGGATTGTTATGTTGAAAAAATTAGACTTATTTCTGTGTATCCAGAGGGTTGAACAGAGGGAGAGAGAAAAGAAACACTTTGCACCTCTTTATAAGGACATTTTCCCCTGGAATTACACACAGCCCAGCCATGAAATGATCAACCTCTGCAAAGCAGAGGTGGCTCTGTTCTGTCCCAGGCGTATAGCAGGAGATGTATTTTTACTTAAAAAAAAAAAAAAAGAAGAAGAAGAAGAAGGTACAGTAAAGAGTCCCACCATGGGAAGCAGTTCAGCTGAATAGTCTCTGATTCCGTTTGACTCATGGACTGTGCTTCTGGGAATTCTTGGCAAGGAGGAAAAAGGTGGCAGTGACGTAAGGAGACTGGAGACAGAGGGACATTCTAAACAGCAATGCTCACTTTATGGTTTCAGAAGTGCCCTGAATAATCCATCAGCAAGTCAGATAAATCAGTGAGACTGTTTTCCCAGTGTCTGGCTTAATATGTGGACGTCCTCTTGGCTGGGCACAAGCCAAGCACTAAGTGGGATCAGTTGAGGCCAGACTGTGGCACTCCACTCACCTCCTGTGTACACTCCCTGCTTATCTGTAAGATGAGAAGGTTAACAGTTAGTGCCTCATATGGCTTGTGCTGTGAGGATTAGATGAGTCAGTCATGTAAAATTCTTAACACTGTGCCTCATACCTGTAATAAATGTTGTTAGCCACATGCACACAGGAAGGCACAGGCTGGGAGCTCTCCGCGGTGGGTGAGAGGGCTGCTGCACGCCGGGGTTGCTGTTCACAGCACAAAAAGCACATTTTGTACCCACACGAACATGCCATGCATCTGCATGAAATATTCAGGCATTGCTTAAAACCAGGAAAGAAGAAAGGGTAGAGATTTCTGTCTTTTTTTTGGATCTGAATGCAAGTATTCATTCAAGTGGGTAAAGCCACTTGCATTCAAACCCTGAAATGAAGGGAAATATTCACATGATACTGAGCCTAAGAAGACAGAAGAAGGTGGAGGGTTTATGAGATACAAGGAACAAGTTGCAGTCCCAACTGCAGGGCTACATTTCTGCTCCGCAGCTCACCTGTGGTCGTGTGTGGGCCACAGATCCAGCCAAAGCTGGGCTGCCTTTTTGTTTGTTTGGGTTTTTTTTTTTTTTTTGAGACAGAGTCTCATTCTGTAACCCTGGAAGGAGTGCTGTGGCATCATCATAGCTCCCAGCAACCTCAAACTCTTGGGCCCAAGTGATCCTCCTGCCTCAGCCTCTCAAGTACCTGGGACTACAGGCACCTGCCATCATGCCTGGCTAGTTTTCCTATTTTTAGTAGAGATGGGGGAGCCTCACTGTTGCTCAAGCTGGTGCCAAACTCCTGAGCTCAGGCAATCCACCTGCCTCTGCCTCCCAGAGTGCTGGGATTACAGGCGTGAGCCACTGTGCCTGGCCCATGGCTGTCTTTTGTATAATGTGGGGACAAGAACCTCTCACATAGTGTGCAGATGTGAAGGCCCTTTTAAACCATAATGCCTAGTACCTGGTTTTGTTGTTCCAGTATGTTTTGAGGGTAAATTGTCAAGTTCATCACACAAAATGAATTCTCTAATTCTCTTCTTAATGACTGACATGTGGATGTTGTCATCTTAAGTAATGTGAGCAGAGAAAAGGCTGTGGGGATTCAGACGGCAACATCTATTGTCACGAGGCAAATCCCTCTACCCAGCTACATTTGCCCAAGTGGGGATTTTTAGGTAGAGCAGAAATGTTTGGGGCAGGATGTAGAATGACGGAGAGGGATGTGGGGGGCAGGAAGAGGGAGAACATTATTTCTCTTCTACTTCCTGATTCCAGACCCAACCCAAGTCAGACTTGAAGTCAGTGTACATGTCACATGTGTGCATGTATGTGCGTGCATGTGTCTGCATGTGTATGTTCGTGTGTTTGTGCATATGTGTGTGCATGTGTGTTCATGTACGCATGTGTGCACATGTATGTTTATGTGTGCATGCACGTGTGTGTCTGTGTGTTCATGTGTGCATGTGTGTGCACATGCATGTTCCTGTGTGCATGCACATGAGTGTGTGTCTGTGCGTGTGTGCATGTGTGAGCACATGTATGTTCATGTGTGCATGCACGTGTGCGTGTCTGTGCATGTGTTCATGTGTGCATGTGTGTGAAAATGTATCTTCATGTGTGCATGCACATGTGTGCATGTGTCTGCATGTGTGTTCATGTGTGCATGTGTGCACATGTATGTTCATGTGTGCTTGTGTCTGTGTGTGTTCCTGTGTGTGTGTGTGCACATGTATGTTCATGTGTGCATGCACATGTGTGTGCATGTGTGGGTGTGTGTGTCTGTGGAAAAGGAGGATGGAGAAGAGAGAAGTTTGTCGTTTTGATACAATAACAAGACTGAAAATCTTGATCTGTCGGGTTGATACAATATCAAGACAACTATTCAATACGTGACAACCAGTAAAAACCCATGGCATCTCTTGCTGATATTTTTGGGGCCCGGTGCAGGAACCCTCCAGATAGAACGTGAAAGGTAGCAGGAAGGAAGGATACGTGTGTTGTCCCTTGCATCCCCAAATACAAAGCATGTCCTTGCTACTTCAGCTAGTCATGGAATTCTCTGTTCAAAATCACTTTCCTTCAGGATTTTGAAAGCTTTTCTCCAGTGTCTTTGAGTCTTCTGGCTTGTTGATAAGAACCTAGAGGCCAAGGAGAGTATTGCTCTTTTGTAAACAACATTTCCCCTTCTTGTGCTTCTTCCAGAACCTTCACCTTACTCTTGATAGGCTAAAACTTCACAGGGAAATGCTGGGATTTTCTTACTTTGGAATATATATATTCTATATATATATATATAGTAGAATATATATTCTACTTTGGAATATATAAAATTAACAAGTTTGTTTTATTCACTTTTAACTCCCAGCACCTTTTGCCAGGTGCCTGACCCCAAATAGGAAGGAGCTCAGTACCTAGTTGCTGATTACAGTTTTGGAATGAATTTGTTCTGTGAGGCACACAAACCGTGCATGGGATCTGAAGAACCTGTGTTTGTTCTCATAAGTTCTTCTGTCTCATGGCAATAATGAGGTGAATTCTCTCAAATTGTTTAGCTGTGGTGTTAAGGTCAGCAACCCTAAGAGCTGAAACAGCATCTGTTCACCTCATAACATTTATTTTTTTTTCTTCTTGGGGTCATCTTGTAGCTTTATTTACCTTTTTTGTAATTATTCATTCGAAATAACTGAGTGGTACTTAATATAACTAAGCAGTTCCAAACCTGCTTTGAAATTAGCTATGAAATTCTTTGCCTAAGCAAAAAAGCATGAGAAAAATAAATTACTTTTTCAAAATTTAAGTGGCTACTTGAACAAGACTCACTGATGAGGGACATGTGATTTACTTAATTTCACAAATAAATTGTCAGTTAAAAAAAATCAATTTCTGGCGGCGCCTGGGGCTCAAAGGAGTAGGGCACCACACCGGCTCCATATACTGGAGGTGGCGTGTTCAAACCCGGCCCCGGCCAAAAAACAAAAACGAACAAACAAAAAAACAATTTCTATGAGAATCAGACAATTTCTAACTTTTTATTCTACTAGAAAACGTGTTAAACTACTGTTATCATCTATACTGACATAATTTCATTAAAATATTACATTTCCCTCCTCCAATTTAGAATATCACCTACAAACAAGGAAAAAAACATGGCATTAAATGTTTTTTTTTGCTGTATATTATTCTTTAAACATTCACTCGTTAATTGATAACTCATTTTTTCATTTTGTAAAATTTTGTTCTTTGAACAAGAACTATTTGTGGGATCACTGACATTAAAATAAACAAACACAAACAACAAAATGAATTGCTCCCAGGATCTGACTTTCAGGTCTGAGTCAGAATTTTGCATCTTTCTCTGTTCCCTATTTATGGCCTTTGGCCATCCTCTCGACATCAAGAGAAATAAAAGACATGCACTTCCTCAGAAAATTATTTTCATCACAAGTCTATTTAGTACTAGCAGTAATCTAAGATGCAGAATTAGGTTTAGAGATGACATCTTTTCTACCTTTCTTTTAAAAGACCCTATTTCATAGCTAAGTAACAGTAATAGGCAAAGAAATATGGGTAGTGATGAAAGCAGTGAGGCCACGTCTAATTCCTCTGGGATATTTTTCAAGAACATTTTATCCTTTTAAAAGATATTACTCTCATCTCATTGCCAAGGTCAGCAGTAGGTTGGGTAATCCTCTAGGATTTTCAATGTGACATTGCTTCATGGCAAGATTGGATCAAATTTTCTCCCTTGCCATGAAGCAGAAATCATTAGATCAGGGTTTTCACTTCTTAGCCCCATCGACATTTGGGGCCGGGTAATTCTCTGTTGGAGGGCGCTGGACTGTACGTTGTAGACCTCTAGCCATATCCCCAGCTTCTACCAAGTAGGTGCCAGCAGCAACCATGCTCCCCACCCCCACCCCCAGTTAGAGTAATCAATAATGTCTCCAGACAGTACTAACTAAATGCCCCCGGGGGGAGCAAATGTTCTTGTGAACCACTGCCCCAGAGTTGATATTTTAAAATACAGTTTCATGAAAATATTTGTAGTGTATTATGAATCACAAATAACTGTATTTTGGCTCATTTGCTTCCAATTTCAGCTTTGTGATTTAAAGGAAATGGGCCTTTAAAGTCCACTGGGAAATTGCTGAAGCAAAGTGATGGAGTAGAAAAACATTAACTACAGCGCTGGACAGAATCAGATTCTAACCTGCCTCTGCTGTGTATTCTGACAGACTGCTGATTGTGTGGCTTCGGGCAAGTTACTTAACCTCTTCACCCTTGCTTTCTACTTCTGTAAATTATGATTCCTCAAAGGGTTGTTTGTGAATAACTTCTTTCCCCTTTTGTTCAATTATTTGCTCAGAGCATGTAGAGCATGTAATGTTAAATTTTTTTTGTTTCTTTTTTTGGATACTTTCTCAAATAGGTATATAGACACTTTAGCTTAAGGCTTTGTTATTGGCTTGGGAAAAAAAATCTATTGAAATAAATATGTTAATCCCTGAAATATTTTATTAAAATTGTATTTTTAAAGAGTCTTCAAGGTAAGATTTAGTTTTATTTATTTATGTATTTTTTTTTTTTTTTTTGAGACAAAGTCTCATGCTGTCACCCTGGCTAGAGTGCCATGGCATCATCATAGTTCACAGCAACTTCAGATTCCTGGGCTCAAGTGATCCTTCCTGCCTCAGCCTCATGAGCAGCTGGGACTATAGATCCCCACCACTATGGCCAGCGAGTTTTCTATTTTCAGAAAGGAGGTCTCACTCTTGCTCAAACTCTCAGGTTTAACTGATCCACCCACCTCGGCCTCCCAGAGTGCTAGGATTACAGATATGAGCCATCACACCCAGCCTAGTTTTAAATTTTTAAAACTATTTTACCAGTTGGGAGAAAAGGCAGAAAAATTTTACACAAAACTAAAAATAGTGCTTCAAAAAAAATTTTGGTGTGTGCTTTTACATTATTGGTACAAATTGAAGAGACAGAAAAGAGGAAAAGTTTTGCTATAAGACAAATGCCAAACCAATCATTTTTTAGGTTATAATTTTGATTTTCTACACCAGGTTGGATCAGACCAGTCAGTGTCTGCTTTAGAGTTCTGTGAGAATGAGTATTGCATACCAGCTTCCAGACAACATGGGTTTGTTTTTTTTTTAATGTGTTATTTCATTTGATTTTCATAAGAACCATCTGAGCCAAGTGCTGTTTCCATTTTACTGATTTGGGAATCTCAGGTATATATAATATTGGTATAAGCTCAAGGTAAATAATCGTGGCTCTGTCTTTCTCAGATCCAGAACACTTAAACATGACATCAGTGCTACCTCTGATCACCAAAAGCAAGAGGAGAAATATGAATGCAAGAATACTTGGGGAAGAAGATTCACATCATGAAATAAAATGGAATGGAAGGAATCTTGCAGACAGAGACTCAGGATATAAAAAATACAAGATAGAAATAAACAACAGAAAAAGATGGAGAGTAGGGTCAGAGGCATGACAGCTCATAAGACATCAGATTAAAGGAACCATCTTTATTTTTAATTCAGTAGAAACTCCTACACCATCTATTCAGTTTTGTATGCCTAAATATAGGATTACAAATGGTATCCTCCTGCCTCCCAAGAGTTTACATATGGGAAATGAACCTCCCATTGATGCAGAGACAAGCTTCTTATTCATTAGGTGTGGACATTTATGGAAGCAGACAATTTGTATTTTAAAGCTTCTGCTGAGGGCAGAGGTGCTCGATGGGCATTTTGTCTCAGTAAGAAGCGTAGATTTGGGCCCATAGAGCTTAGATAGGAAGACCTTTGAGACTGTCAGGTGGATTTTCCTGCCAGGGAAGAAATAATAACCTTTATCACACAGAGGCTCTAACAACCACACTTGAGCAGCAGCTGCTTAGCAACACCGAACACTTCAGACCACATTTGCCAAGAGAAGATTAAGTGGGTCCCAAGCCAGTTCAGAGATGGGCTTTGCCTTAACCAGCAGCTCTGTTTCTTGCTTGCAGTTTACAGCAGACACTTTAGTGAAAGGTGTAATTTTTCCTTTCTGAGTGGCTACATCTTTCATACCTGGGGTACTCTTCTCCACCCGCTATTAGCTGGCTCTTTGGATGTCTGATTTGTATATAGTCTATGAATAAGGATAAGGGGTTTTCAATAGAATTCAGAAATTTATATCTTTAATGTGATGATCTCTCTAATTTTAGTTATTTCCAACTAATCCTGGTAGTTGTGAATGTTAAATATAATACTTCCCACGCAGTCGTTCTGTGATCTAAGTAGATGTGGGGGCTATCAATTTCCTACCTTTAAAGGCAGACAGACATTCAGGCGGAATTGAGCTCACCTGTTCTATCTGGATATTCCAGAATGGAAAAAGGAAATGAAAGAATGAGGTTTGGGGTCAAACACTTGGGGGTTCATAGCAATGTGTCTTTGGGTTATTTACTTAACCTTACTAATCTTCTATTTCAATATTGGGCAAATGAGGCAATGGGACCTGTCTCACTGGGTTATTTTGAGAAGGAAGGAAACAGTCCAGGATGAGGCATGTGGCTCACAGCTGTAGTCTCAGCACTCTGGGAGGCTGAGGCAAGAAGATCACTTGAGGCAAGGATTTGAGACCAGCCTAAGGAAGATAGCAAGACCCCCATCTCTGCAAAAAATAGAAAACTCACTCAAGCATGGTGGTACATGCCTGTAGTCCTAGCTGCTTGGGAGGCTGGGGTAGGAGATCGCTTGAGCCCAAGAGTTTGAGGTTACTGTGTGCTATGATGCCACTGTACTCCAGACAAGACACTGTCTCAAAAAAAAAAACAGCCCAGGTATGCCACAAAATGGCAAATAAGCATCAGCTCCATCTGTTTCCTTTGTCCTGATGGATTCCAGTGATGACAAGTTTATCCAGAGAGTGATCAAGTCTGATGTGAGCAACTTATGTAAAGAAGAAGAGGTGGAAAGTAACATGGTGTGAGACTGTAAGGAGTTGGGTTAGGGAAGCACTGACTTATTAATTCTGTCAGCTGTGTTTGAATTCCGTGACATGTTTGTTTTCCATTTACCTGTTGGCCTCACTGATCTCAGCTTATGTAACTGCCTGGTTACCTGGCCTCTCTGAGAGTTTGATGACAGGCTCTTCAGAACTCCCACTTGCCACATCCTTTGCTCTGATGTAGCCTCAAGCTTCTCCATCCTGGGGCAGCACCCGCTCCTATGGCCTTCCTGAAGCCTTCATTTGTACAGGGTGCAGAGAATAACGGTACAAAGCGACCATCATGTGGACCCTGCTGCCCTTAAGTGATGATGAACCTGAGGGCAGCTGGTGCCATCACCAAAGGGTGACTCTCCTCTGGCTGACCAGGGCCTGGCTCTTTAGAAGGTGATTAAGGATGTTATGCTTTTTTTGTATGCATGCTTGTATGTATGTATGTTTTTTTTTGTTTGTTTTTTTTTTTGAGACAAGAGCCTTACTTTGTTACCTTGGGTAGAGTGCCGTAGCATCATAACTCACAGCAACCTCAAACTCATGGGCTGACACGATCCACCTTTCTTAGCCTCCCTAGCAGCTGAGACTACAGGCGCCCCCACCACACCTGGCTAGTTTTTCTATTTCTAGTAGAGATAGGGTCTTGCTCTTGCTCAGGCTGGTCTTGAACTCCTGAGCTCAAGGGATCCGCCTGCCTCAGCCATCCAGAGTCCTGGGATTACTGGTGTGAGCCACCTTGGCTGACCCCTTTCTTAGTATTTAGTTTTCTGTGAGATATGAAGGAACATGATCGAAAAGCTGATTTGTGAGTTTCACTTGATCCCAAAGAACTGGAGGCAGACTCTTGTCTACACTAGAGACCCAGATTAGAAATAGTGACTTATGTGTGAAACATGAAATATAAGAAAATGTGAACACTGCTTTTTAAGTGAGCATACAGATAGATATCCTAAATCCTCAGCCCTTTAACGTTACCTAGTAGCAGGAATTGATTTGAAGTTCTGTTGTAAGGGAATATTGTGTGGGTACACACACAGACATCAACACGCTTTCCTGCCAGGTTACAAAATCCATTCAGGCTACAGAACATCACGGATATCCACACGTTACTTGGCAAATGACAAATCCCAAATATAGGTTCTGTGTGAAATCACTCCACTGTAATACTAATTAGAGTCAAAGTTCAAAGTGCTGCAAAAGTAGCTAATATGTTTGTCACTTGAGAAAACACGCTTTAAAATAAATTCAAAAGTAAAATGACACTTAAACTATTTTTTAAGGCATTGCCTTGGTGTACCAAACTTGGTCGTGGATTCTACCCCTTAATTTTAATTCAACTAGTGCCTAACTTCCTCCAGAATTTCCCAAACTGCTCATTTAATGCTTCATTCATACTGTTACTTTTAAGCATTTATTGGGCCCCATGATTGGCTCACAGAATGTAAGTAAATATTTCTTGGTTAATTTCTGGTTTCCTGTACATTGGTTCCAGAATGTTCTCACCTGAAGTTGTGTCAGTTGCAGCATGCTAGACATTGGGATGCAAACAGGACCAATTTTTACTTGCTAAAAAAACAAACCAACAAACCTGTAGGGGACTCTCTGGACAAGTATCTATTGTGGTGCAGGGGGGAATACAACCCTGTCAGGGGTCATTTGAGATACGCAGTTTCTTATGAACATAACATACAGAATTAAACTGAGAAAACTTTGAGAAGATGCCTTTATCATGTAATAAGGGAACTGACTTTAATTTCTGTAAAATACCCTTTTTAATAACCTGGGAAGGGGTGTTAAAATTGTTTTGTATACTGATATGTGTGATTATGGAATTTGGAAGCATGATCTTTCTAACCACCAGACCCAGGAGATAGCAAAAAGAGAGCAATTTTCTTTCTGTAAGCTGTCTGCATTTTCTATACCTCAAGAAGCCATCATTTTAAGAAGTAAAGTCTGATGTGAACTCAAACTTTGTACATTTAAGTTAAAAATTTGAGCTGGTGATACACCACAGAAGATAAGACTGTATCTGTCTTCCTCTTCCAAAATATACACACTACTCTCTCCACTCCTTTGGCTGGTTGGTCCAGTTTTAAGTAGAGTTGAACTATTTCGAGCTAAGATAACAAAGTCAAACTCAAGGTCTTGCTAACACAACTTGGGGAAATCCCAAACAGAGCAGCCTGCTGTTCTCAACAGGTACAGCCCCATCAGTTTCTTGAGAGAGAGGAAGAATTGCAAAATTATGCCACAGGGAGATTGTGTAAACTCCTGGGTAAGGACAGGACTGAAAATAAAATGCAAATCATAGTAGAAAGGCTTATGTCTGGACAGCCCACTCTCTGAGACCATGGAGGATTTGGGGGCTTCACCAGATAAACCTAGAAGTGAATCATGCTGAGTGAACGTTTCTGCTTGACCTTTTCTGGTTGCAGCACATGGACTGTCTGTGGGCTCCACCAGGCATTGAAACTGTCCAGGATGTTCCACTGTGCCTTCTCATCATGCTACTGTCCGACCCTGGAGCTCATCCTCCTAATTCCTGGACTGGTTGTACAAAGTCTAAGTCTTGGGTGGCACCTGTGGCTCAAAGGAGTAGGGCACCGGCCCCATATGCCGGAGGTGATGGGTTCAAACCCAGCCCTGGACAGAAACTGCAAAAAAAAAAAAAAAAAAAAAAAAAAGTCTAAGTCCATGTCTCATCATCAGGGAGAGAATCAGAGCTTCTCCAGGGATAGAACAAGAAACATTTGTCAACCAAACCTCAACCCACCTCAGGTCTGTAAGTGAAAACTCACATTATAAAATCGGCATTGCTTTCTCTGGCCACTGCTTCCTTAGACTTTGCTCAAGATAGCAGACAACTTTAGGAGAACATCCATTTTGTCCCAACACACTTATACTTTTTTTTTTTTTTTTCCTGAGATAGAGTCTCATTTGTCGCCCTCAGTAGAGTTTTGTGGCCTCATAGCTCACAGCAACTTCAAACTCTTGGGCTCAAGCAATTCTCTTGCATCAGCCTCCCAAGTAGCTGGGACTACAGGAGCCCGTCACAACACCCATCTATTTTTAGAGGCAGGGTCTCACGCTTGCTCAGGCTGGTCTTGAACCTGTGAGCTTAGGCAATCCACCTGCCTCGGCCTCCCCAAGCGCTAGGAGTGCATCCAGCCCTGTGTGTACTCGTACTTTAAACTGGGGGAATATGCTTTTTTTTTTTTTTTTAAGTTCTGAGGGTTTTTTTTCTCCCTTCTTGGGTGGATTCTAGGCACATAGGTAGCTTCCAGGTGGCTGTGCTTGTCAGATGGGAATCTAGTTGATTAAAAAACGTCTGCTGAGAAACACACTTCACAGATGCCCATTTAGCTAATGCGAATTATTTGTAATGTCTTTTTTAAATGTGTTGGCTATTCTGTAGCGCAGACAGTGCCCAAACACAAGCCCATCATTATAATTACATGTAATTATCTGAGAGAAATACTTCTTTAAAGTAAATAATCATCCCTAGGAACTGTTTTAAAACAACCAAATGTATGTACATACATAAACATTTGAATAGGAGTTGAAACAGTTAGAATCATTATTAAAGCAACCTGCAGAATACGAGCTAATTCTAGGAGAAATTATACATAATGAAGACTGTAGACACAGCAACAAAGGTGAGAGGAACAGTCCTTGTGGTGGTCCGGCTCAAGTAGCCCCAGAGGGACTCAGAATTCCCAATTGCTAAGCCAGGTTCATGAGCTTACTCCCTGTCCATTTACAACAGGAAAATTCTAGAAGTATAGAGAACAGCAGACTGAGTGTCGCTAAGCAAGCCTTGTTGAACTGTCCTGGGTGAATCCTCAGTGCCCCCTAGGATCCCCAGCAGTCTGTACCAAGAGCCTGTTCTTTCCCTGTGTAGTATCCTAAGCAGTGGGATCGATACATTACTTTAGATTCGCCAAATCGCCTTGTAAATGTCCTGCACAAGGAATAAATGTCTGGCATTAGCAATTCCAGCTGATTAATTTTTATCATCGGAAAACAATAAAAGCAGAGGGGAAGGCAGAAATATCAAGCTACCTTTTTGTAAGAGGCATTAATCCAGCTTTGTTTCATAAACACAATCCTCATAACAAAACACAACCTGACTAAAATCCTGTGATCCTGAGATGCTATATATAGGGATTATGTTTCTCCTTTGATTGAAAACGTTGCCGCTGGATGAGCCCACTTGGATTCAATCCACACATGGGTGTCTGAGGAGTATTTAAAGGAGACTTAACTTAGGGGCCAAGCAGAGTTGGTACAAAAAATCGTTTCTTTCATTAACATTATAACCTTGGGCATTATGTCACTTCATCATCTTGCCTCAGTTTCCTCATTGTGTATTAGCTTTTGTTTTCTCATTTTCCTCATGTCCCCTGGGTAGAGTGCCGTGGCCTCCTAGCTCAACCTCAAACTCCTGGGCTTAAGTGATCCTCCTGCCTCAGCCTCCCAAGTAGCTGAAACTATAGACAGGTGCCTGCCACCATGCTAGTTTTTCTATTTTTGGTAGAGATGGGGTCTCACTCTTGCTCTGGCAGGTCTCAAACTCCAGAGTACAAAGGATCCACCCACTGCAGCCTCCCAGAGAGCTAGGCTTACAGGCATGAGCCACTGTGCCCAGCCTCATGTAATGTTTAAATTTCAGAGTTGATGTCAGGATTAAAGAGGAACTCTGCGTATACAACAAGCACACAATTAGCTCTCTAACAGGCAGTCAGACACACAAGCTGAGAGCATAGATTCTATAGCACAAATTCTCTAGATGTGGATCTAGGATCTGCCACTTACTGTCTCTGTTCTTAGACAAGTTAGCTAACCTCTCTGAGTCTGTCTGCTGATCTATAAAAGAGGAATAATGTTCACATACAGTGTTGTTGGGGAGGTCAAATGAATCACTATGTGTATTTGGAAGAGTATTTGACGTGCACTGTGTGAGCCTATTTAATAACAACATGTGACAGGTACTGTGGGTATAAACAAACATTGCCAATTCCATTTCTTCTCTTGTTTGAGGATGATGGTGGCTCTGCAGCTCTGGGTCCTCGCCCTGCCTCTGGTAACATCAGCTCACTTGTCTTGCAGAATCCCAACCCAGGAAGATCAAACTGGCCTCACAGCAGGCCAGAGTCACCAGACTACCTGTCTGCAGTCACACACAGGGTGCCTAGAAGGCCCTGTGCCCTGAATCTAGCTGCACTGGGTACCTTAAAGATCAACAGTGTTTGGGGGGGTGAACAATTACCCCCTAAATTGATCAGCTGGAATTGCTCATGCCACCCACAGTGTTTCTGATGCCAGAAAGGGGGGGGGGGGCAAAATTGCATTTTTAATTATTTAAAATTTTCCCTTTTTAAACTTTTTTGTTTGCTATTGGAATCAATCTTTCTAATGAATGTTTTACTTGACATAAAAATGTACAGGGTATCCCTAAAAGTCATCCCTAAAGTCCTAATACAGAGAGAAAATGGAAAATTCTAGCTCCAGTTACCTCTATGTAAAAAATAATCTTTGGAATATTTTTTAAAAAATATTCTGTATGTGTTGGCCACCTCTTTTAAAGTTTTGCTGTGTTCATGTAGATTAAAAAAAAAAAAAAAAATGCATATAGGGGTTTCTAGCGTCCCAGGCACTATTCCTCTGTGGTATAGTTCGAAAAGACATTTCTCACCCTGGTAGGTGGAGAGAAACAGCACAGAAGGAAACAAACCAAATACAAAAGACATGGAGCGAGGGGATGAGGGCTCCATGAGGTGGTGTCAGTGAGGCTGAGACTTCGTTCCTGGGGAAGGTTTCAGGCATGCAAACAGAAGGAAGAGGATTCCTGGCGGAGCTGCGTGGAAACCCAGCAAGGGATGCTGATGTGCTGCAAAAAATGGAAAAGAAACTCTCTGGACGGTCATTGTGGAGTTGCCAGAGAACTGCAGGAGGATGGTCAGTGGGGAGGTTGGGCAGGGTTCCTGCACCAAAAAAGGGAGAATTAATCTTGAACATAGATGTGAAACCAAGGAAGGAACTGAAACAGGAGCTCCAGGTGACCCACTTTGTTTTTGAATGTTTGTTTTTTTTCCAGGCTACTGAGAAGAGATGCAAATTAAGAAGACAGGTCTTCTGTCTGGGCAACGAAGTGTCAGAGGCAGGATGTCATGTGCTGGGCGACAGCGGTGGCAGGCACAGTGAAAGACAAGTGGTGACGGGGGAGTATTTCCCCTCACTAGGTGCTAGCCCCCACTCAGGTCTAACGGTCACATGATCTCACTTCTTTAAGGAGAATTTATCCGCCGGCCACAGCAGGGGCCCCCACTCCTTGTAATTGTCTCCCCACTCCCCACTCCTCCCTACAGTCCTCGGGGCCTGAGCGTCGTCTGTTTTCCTCAGCACCGTACCTGTGGGAGCTGGCAGAGTACCTGGCACCTGATCCCTAAACCAAGTGCTGTTAAATCTGCCAGGAAAGAGAAAAAAAGTCCTAACTTACAGAGAGCCTTTAGAAAAGGAAAAGATGAGGAATGAGAAGCCCTTTGAACTTGTTATCCGGAGTTTGTTGAGACAGAGATTCTGCAACCAGAGATGGAGAGAGTCATCTGGAATCAATAGACCCGACACACATCCCTGCAGCCCCCACCCCCTGCGTGGGGACACAGAGGCCTCACTAGTGAGACCTTCCTGGATTCTGCTCCACCGGGGATGCAAGATCAAAAGGCGGGGACCAGCATGAGAGCATTTAAGACCTCATTCCCTCTCTGTGCAATCCCCGCCTGCCATGACGCTGACCAGCGTTGCCCAGTTATGTCCGACACAGACACAACCAAGCCGGGGAAGCTGCAGGAAGATCTACAGCTTACAGCTCTGGGGACGGATGTTGGGGCAGAAGTGCTCAGAGCATGGCAGTGACAGTGCTATGGCTCACGCTTTGAAATACATGAGCAACACTTTTCTTTTTGCACCAGCTGACTACCTTTGGTTTGGGCTTTGGCTGACTGAAGATTGGGCTGTGGACTGCTTCTGTTTCTGTTAAGAACAGGAGTCTGGAGGGTCAGGAGGACATGTAGCCGCCAACTTCTTATCTATAAATTAGGAAAATAGTCAAGAGTACCACCGCGGCGGGATGTGTGGGGGCTCCTGCACGTACTGTTTATGCTCATTTGACTGGTTAATCCAAATAATTTGTAGAAATAATTAATTCCCACTAAGTTAACCAGTAGTTTAATTAGGCAAATGGTTCATTGTTTTTGTATTATGTAAACATAGATAATTGGTGATTAAAGATCCACAGTCAGCAAAGAAAGAAAGACTACTTGAGTTGAAATAAGTGGTTCAAACCCCCCTGGACTGAACGTGTGTACAGAGAGTTTATGTCGTCTCCTCCTCCTGAAAAAGACAAGGAATCCCAACCTGTCAGCAGCATCTGACGGAGTGGAAATGAGACATAAGCAATACTGTCCACAATTACCCAAAGCTAGAAACAGCCTGCTGCTCCTCAACAGGAAGTGGATAAATATCACCTACAGGAGAATTATGCACACAGAGAAAAAGGTGCTGCCTCGTGTGACATTACGGATGAATCTCAACCACATGTACTACAGCAAAGAGTTAAAAGTAGGTGGAATTTTAAAATACCTATTTTAGAACGCTATGCGTGTATCTGTGTATCTCATAAAGCTACATAAAAACAGGCTGATGATTACCATATGCTGGATGGAGACAGAATGAGCTGGCTCAGCCAGAGGAAGCACAAAGACAGATGTTAATTACTGTCTCTTCTTACCTTCTGATTTTGCAGAGTAGGGACTGGCAGAACGTTGTTGGGAAAGAAGAGTCGTGGGAAAGCGAGAGGGCCTGGGAATGAGTCATAAAAATATAAGCAGATTGTGTTTACCTAAGTGAAAAAGATAAGGGGGGAAGAGAGGGAGGGAGAGAGAGGGAGAGAGAAGGAGGGACAGAGAGAGAGAGGGAGAGAGAGGGAGGCAGAGAGAGAGAGAGGGAGGGAGGGAGAGAGAGGGAGGGAGGGAGAGAGAGGGAGAGAGGGAG
>CAUYPK010018694.1:0-16940 GCA_963574355.1 Loris lydekkerianus
ATCACACATGTGGATGCCACAGCAATGTTAAATTGCTATAAAATTTCTCAACATTTCCTCTCAATTTCTGTACTTTGGCGAGGACCTGTGGCTGTTTGCAGACCGGCACATAGGCAGACCACATTTGGAATAGTGCAAGCCTACGTGATTTCAGTGGGTAGGGCGCAGGCCCCATATACCAAGGTGGTAGGTTCAAACCCGGCCCCGGCCCCGGCTCAACTGCAACAAAAAATAGCTGGACACTGTGGCAGGCACCTGTAGTCCCAGCTACTCGGGAGGCTGAGGCAAGAGAATCACCTAAGCCCAGGAGTTGGAGGTTGCTGTGAGCTGTGACACCACAGCACTCTACTGAGGGCTATAGAGTGAGACTCTGTCTCTCAAAAAATAAAAATAAATAAAACCTTGTCACCTGTAATCTCAGAATGACTGGGAAAATCAGTGTGCAAATTTTGTAAAGCACTAAATAATAATGCTGTTGAGAAAATGTATCATTTTTCAAGCGCTTCCTATGTGAAAGCCACCTGGGGGAATTAGGGTCTACACCTGTAATGCTGAATTTTCACCGAGGAGGCCATGCTGTCTAGTTGAGGAAGAGCAACCAGTAATACTCCTCAATCCTTTTGGTCCATGACCTGAATGGAGCAAGAGAAGGTCATTAGCAGTAGAAAACAGGGTTTCTAGAAGTCAGACAGCTCTGGATATAAACCCTGCACTTCTATTCACCCCCTGCATGAATAAGGGCAAGTAACCCCCACCTCTCAGAGCCTTGACTTTTTAAATGGACCACTGAGCCTTTAACACTTGGGATCACAGTGTTTTAGTCGTATGATGGATTGCTACGGTGTCAATGCAGTCAAATGAGGCACTCAGCCAGCTTCTCCTGGGCTTTGACAAGAAATACCAGCAGGGAGAAAAGTTGTGGTGAAGGCCTCAGAGAAGCAAACGTCCTCCAAGTTTCTCTAGAGAACAGCTGAAGGTAAGAGCTGGACGGCCTGGAAGAGAAACCATTCAGAAGGACAAGAGGGCGGCCTTCCTGTCAAAGGAGCTGTTACAGGGGTATGAGCACAGGCCTCTTCTGGGTGGGTGCAAAGTGAGAATCACAGCCAGTGTGAAAAAATTATACAGAGACAGATTTCTGCTCAGAGGAAGAAGCTTCTGGCATCCAGAGTGTTCTGAAGACGGAAGGAACTAGCTTGAATGGAATGAGTGGCTGCTGGCCTGTGACACCTGCGTCCACTAGTCAGGGGAGCCTGCAGTGGGTGACCCTAGCATGAGGTTGAAGATTGGGCCAGGTGGTCTACAGGTGTTTTCCAGACCTATCTTTCCAACTCTAAAAATCTGTGAAGCAATTTTGACCTGTGAAAAGGCCTGCTCGGTCTTCTGTTAGCTTGGTCATGTAAGGTAGGACAGCTCCAAAGATGTCACTCACTCAGAACAACTAAAAATGACGGAATGCGTGCTGCTACGTGGCCCTGATACCCTTTTTTATTCATCTAACCTCTGTATAGCAGGTGGAACATCCTCCCACATTGCCTTGCCCACACTCTGGGAGTAAGTCTTCCCCCAGTTTACAGAGATGACGCGAATGCTCAGAGAAGTTCCCAGTGGAGTGCAGCGCTCACTTCCAGTGCAAGAAAAAACCTGGGGCTCAAACCTCATCCTCTGCTTCCCAGTCGCAATCCCTTCCCACTGCGCTCTCCCCCAGCCTCCTCCCATCCCCGTCTGAGACTCAGTGTCCTTACCTTGGGTGACCATTCCCACCCCTACATTCAGCTGCTTATAAAGGTCAGAGGTGAAAAGGGATTTGAAAACGCTTTAAACAACTGGAATGACTTCCTTCCTTCTGCTCCCTCCTTCCCTCTGTCCCCCTCTCTCTTCTTTTCTTTCCTCTTTAAATGTTTACTGAACAGATTTAATGTCCCAGGCACTGTAACAATCGGCTGGGATGTCAAGGTGAATAACAAACAGTCTTCACCCTTATGGCATCGCCAGTTTGCCTGATGGATACCAACATGCTCAAGAGCAAATCACAGAATGGTCAACAGTGGGAAAATAGAAATGTACGTAACAGAGACTGCAGAAGGGATAAGAGGGGGGCAGCTCGCAATTCACCGTCCTCTGCCATGTGCCTGGATCCCCCCACACCCACCCCCAGGTGCTAACTCTTGCAGACTGTATCTTCGGGGCTCCCTGGAACTAGGCTCTGGGTCCCACCAATGGGGGACTGTGGGAGGAGAGCACACAGGGCGACGTCTCCCCTGCTCCCTCCCTGCTTCCACGTAGCCCCTCTGGCGTTCCTGGGCAGGCCTTTCTCCTCGGTTCTAGTTCTCCCTGGGCCTCAGTATCTCTTTCTCTCCCTTGTCCCTTCACCCCGGAGGTGACAACTGCTTCCAGCTGTGCCTGGTCTCTGGGTGGGCAACGCCCCTTGCTCGTTCCGTCAACCCTGCCCCTATCTCTCTGCAGTCCCTTCATAATGTCTCTCCATTGGAACCCTGTGAGGTAACCTTCAGTCAGGGTCAAGGTTAGATGAAGGCTGGAGAGACCAGGGTCATTGCAGTCGTCTGAGAGAGGATGTAGAGGTGATGGGGTGAAGAAGAGGCAGCAGAGAGAATCCTCCCAACCAGGAAGCCAGAGGTCTTGACTTCAGCTTCTGCAGGGCAGGGTGTCTAGGAGGGAGAAGGCCCCAGGAGGTTTCTAACTTGGTGCAACATTCCCCAGATGGAGAATACTGGAGGAGAAGTGACGAGATCAGTTTTGATCAGCTGAGTTGGAGGTGTCTGTGGGACATCAGGTGGAGATGTCCAGGAGGAAGGTGGATGAAAGGGGTCTGCCCTAAGGATTCAGCCAAGGCACCAGCATTGCAGAGGCAATTCTTCATGTCTACGGACAATAGAGAAATGCAATAGATTTGCCACAAGCTCATCCCGTTGGTTCTGGATTAATGATTATTGATATAAAAATAAGTAAAGTTATAATGACCCAGGATCTCACAGAAGACTCTGTTCAGAAGCTGCTGGCCTTGCGCCTTGATTAATTTGCACCCTTCTTAAAGATGTAGGGGTTTGTTTTTCAAATCCACGATTTTCCCTGGTGTTCCATTTAGTCATTCCTATTTTTCACCATCAGATTGTTTGCTGGGGAAAAGAACAAAAACAGCAACAGATGTCTTTGTTTTGGGGTTTTGCAAAACTCCCTGGTTAAGATAACACTTTCAGTTAAAGAAATTATATCATCCAAATACCATATGCCTATAAGCCTGCAATTGCAGAAATCACCTCTTTCAGAAACTGTTTGAAGAGCTCCTCTCACCCCACTCAGTAGCGCAGCTGGGCAAGGAAATAGGTCTCTCCTCTTCCCTTCTCTGGATTCTTAAAATTGTAGTTCAGAATACCAGTGAAGAGGGGTTCCCTCAGATTTGTCCTCAGAACTCTGCAGACCTGCGCCCCCAAGTCCGAAGTCCACACCCACTTACACTCGTGCATTTGTGGAGCCTGTGTGCCACTTGAATTAATTAATTCACTTCTTCACCCTTTCTCCCTGTTTCTTCTATAGCTCCACATTGTCTGAAAGACTTCTGTGCCACACGGTTGCTAAGCATTCAAAGCAGAAGGCTAAGTCAATTCCCTGTCCTCAGGATACCTACAGTCTAGAGGGGAGAAGCTGAGAGAGGGAGAATTCTAATCCTAGGAAGAATGTGAGCTTGCTAAGGGCAAGAACCTGCCTTCATCCCCTTTTTCGCTCCCTTTTTTGCACAGTGCCAGGTACTCGATATTCAGTAAATATTTGTCGAATGAAATGTTTATTGAGTGCAGTATGCCCTACCCAGACAAGCAGGCACCAGACTGCATGAGCAAAAATCACGCTGGAACGCTGAGCGGGAGTGAGCAGGTAGGAAGTGCCCTGAGAGCTGAAAGGGAATTGAGGAAGGTGGGAGGGCCGGGCCTGCTGGGCTGGAGGAGGCAGGGAGGCATGACGGTGCTTAGAAAGGAGCTGAGCTGTGAGTGATCCAATTGGTGGGCCATCAGGAGAAGAGAACGCATGCTCTGGCCCGGTATACCGAGTCTTCAAAGCTTGCTTTGAAGAATCTGAGCTTGGTGAGCCATTGAGGAACCACTGCAGGGTGTGACAAGTGTAAAGTAAGTCCAGCTCAAATTTACTATCACAGGCTTCCCCACCCTGTCCTGTGTTGTGAACGTTGGATAAAAGTCTGACCTTCTGTATTTGACTCTGGGCAATTCCAGGGTGGGAATTTGGACTCACTATTTGTGGAATATTCATGCATTCAAGGTACTTTCTGCCCCACCAGATCATGCTCCATCCAGCTCTGTGCCCCAGGAGGCTGACCTTAGAGAGGACACTAGTGGGCTCCTCTGTCCCCAGCTCCTGGTTGGGTTTGTGCAGTGGGAGCCCCCAGAAGGAGGTCAGAAATGGAGAGGAGACTGAGGCTGCGGCATGTATCCTCCTGGATCCTTTTCTATCAGGTTGATGTGGGTTATGCACATTCTTCTACCAAAAGCCCCAGCTTTGGAAAATCCACAGGTACGTGGCTTCCTCCTCCTGGCTCCACACCTGCTCCTGCCCCTCACCATCTCAGGCCTGGGGGTGCAAGCCGGGTCCTCCTGCCACACTGCCCTTCACCACTTTCTCTCACCGTGTCTGTTACTCTTCCCACCATCCTTCTCTGCTCAACCAGCTTGAGTGTTCTAGGGCTCGTAAAGGTCCCAGCACAGGCTGAGCACACTCTTTTTTAATGTAATCCTTCCAAACAAACTATCAGGTAAATATTAGTATTTCCACTTATAGATTAAAAAGATATCTGGAGTTCAAACATTTTAGATAACTGGTAAACACTATCTTCTGCAACTTGGTATCTCCCCAGCACACGTTAAGTCCTTAACAGCATGTACGAGTGAATACAAGATTGGGCATGATGGTTACTAAAATGAGTGTTTGAGACCACAAAGGCTTTGGAAATTCAGTGGTAACAGGAGTGGCACTGAAATAAGAAAAACTTCAGAGTTAAAATCCTGACTCTACTAGTGACCAGTTCTCTGAGCCTTAGTTCCTTACCTAGAAAATGTGGATCACAGTTCCAAGAATTAAATAAGATGATCTTCACGTGGTGCCCAGGTTAGTAAAGGAGGTTTACAAGTGACAAGTTTGCTTTACAAATTCTCTGACCAGTGCTCAGAGTGGTGTCGAAAACCCACGTGGACAGATAGTCTCAACGAGGACTCTTTTATTCTCTTACAGATTGTTGCTCCAAGACATATCTGCCTACAAACATAGATACGATTCCTCATTAGTTAAATTAAGTTGCCAGCGTGTGAAGTGTCCTGCTCAGACTGTTCCTGTTCCTTTCCCTCGGCCATCTCAAAAGCGTCACGGTAGAGGCTGGGCAGGTGGAGGGAAAGCACTAAGTGGGAGAAAGAAGATAAAAGACATATTCCAAAGCGACCACATGCCGGGCACTTGCACATCTCCTATCTCATTTAATTTTCACAAGAGCACACAAAACACGGGTGGAATTCCCATTTTCACTGATGAACGTGGTAGAAGTTGAGTATCTTGTTCGAGGTCAGGCAAGTAGTAGAGTGAAAACAGGGTGCAAGCTCAGGTCTCCTGGTTCCCTAGTCATGTCCAGCTCTCTCTGTACCTTACTGTCGGGTCCAAGCCGCTTCCTGCGGCCTCCTAGCTGAAAGACAGCCCATGTTGCCTTCATCGGATGCTTATTCATTCTCCTTTGTGAGTTCAAACTTCTTCGGCTGGAAGCAGCCACTCATTCCAGGACACATGACAGTTACTCACCGAGGAGGGAACTGCCGGTCCTTTCCTGGTTGGCTTTGCCAGCTTTTCTTTTAATTGTTGTAGGGGAGGGGAAAACTCCACATTAGTGGAATTCCAATAGGAATAGGATGGTGACAAAGCAGGGAAAAAGCAGGGACAATAGGAGGAAATGTTGAAAGATTCCCTTTCATCTCCTAAAGGCAGCTGGAGCCCGGGCACATCTACTGGAGGAGAATCCAAGGGCAAAAGTTCCCCAGGATGAGGAGCCCACATTTTGTGAGTGCATAGTTATTCCTCCTCCTGCTTGTTTAAAATATTTTTCTCACCAGGTCTCCAGATTGAACACCAACATGGCCAGTGTTGCTTCATCCTTTGCAAACAGCATTCCACACCCCAGCCTCCAACACCCTGTTAAGATCCTGAGTATCTGGATCAATGGGTCCGGGCCTCTGGAATCTTGGGGGAAAGAGGTGGTGAGACGGAACAAAACCCACAGGCTCTGTTCTGTTCATTCTTCAGGGTGACGCTATCAGACCAAGCCTTGGGGGGAAATTGGATGGAAACTCTGCTTCGATTCAGTGGCAGCAGAGCCTCAGCTGTGCTCAGAAAATGAACTGATGTGAAGAAAGTGGATTTGGACAGAAAGCCCTGCTTTTGAATCCTGGCTCCTGCATGTTTCAGCAAATGACTCACCCCATGTGATTCTCTGTTTCTTCAGCAAGCCAGGGAGACAATAGTATCTACCTCCCGGAGCATCGTGACGATCCAAAAATGACTCTGTCTGTCTGGTGGTTTGGTGTCCCCAGCTGGTGTCTTGTAGGTTCGGGCTGGTAGATGGGTGTGGCCACGCCTCCTCCACCCTGCTGCCCTTTCTGTGTGAGCCCCTGCAGTGGCCACTGACCCCGGTCACCTCAAGGTGAGCACTTGGAGGCCACAGCTTACTAGAGGCTGGGGTTTAGCAACACATATTGCAGAAGCTTCAACAATTCAGTGTCCACTGTTCTGTTTTTCAGGTTTATCTACTATTTAGTCCCGGAAAAAGAACCACCACAGGGAAGGCAGAGCACAGCAGAATGGGAAGGGGAGCCAGCCGGAGACGGAGCTGGGGACACCAGTCTTGCTCCAGGGGCTGTTAGCCTGTCTGATGGGAAGATCCTTGTAGAAGGATCAGGAAACTGCATAAGGCCCAGAGGAACAGCAGTGTGACAATTGGGCAGGCTGCTTGGAGTCAGGGCCCCACACAGCCCAGAAAAGAGCAAAAAAAGCAGTTTATTCACTTAGGTAATGAATAAATTTTGAGCATCGACTCCAAGCCAGATACCATGCTAAGACAGGTGTGGTATTTAGAGGATGGAGGTATGTGTACTAACGTTCTTGTTGGCCCCAAAGCACCTTCTTAATAGTCTTGCATCCTTCTGCATTCCATCGCATCTCATAGAGCCTCAGTTTTCCTCACCTGTAAAATGAAAATAATGCCCAGCACGAGGATTGACACTGTAGGCATTCCTGAAGGGCCCATAATTCTTTGAATATTTGTTTAACATTTATTTTGAAGAGAGAGTTTATTAGCTGAGGGGAGAGCTGAGAAGGTGGGCCACAGCAGGTCCGCTACGTAGAGCCATCTATAGTAAAGTCTCTGGCCTAGGGCTCCCTGAGCTGTGCAATGCGCAACCTCAAAGCATGTGCAGTGCCCCAGGATGGCAGCATCCTGCCACATGCTCCCCCCAGCTCAGCAAAGCCAAATCCTGTAGTCGCCCTAACCCGCCCTTCAGGGAAGGTAATTTAGGCACCTGTAGGGCTCTTCCAGCCCAGGCAGCTTATTTAACTCTTTCTTCCAGACACAGACGATACTTTGTCTCAGAGAAGCTCTTAAAATGCAGAATATGGCTCTTATTTCCACTGAGGCATAGTCCCCTTTGAACCCTGGTGAACTGAGCTACCGCTCTACTGGCCAGACCAGACTGTAACCCATCCAGCTGAGTTCACTTGTCAGAGCTTAAAGGGTTAAAAGGAAAAAAAGACTATGTCAAGTACCTGGTGGGCCCCCGCACTCGTCACCTCCCTCACCCTCATCACAAGGTTGTTCAGCAGTGAGGGGAAGGAGGGGGGTGGTGCCCAGACAATCCCCTCTAGATCCCAGCCAGCCAGCATCCTGACTGCCAGTTTTATCAGCGGCGGCAGTAGCAAAAGGCTGAACAGCCAGTAAATTACATAGGTACAGTCGGAAACTGTAGGACCCACTAAGGAAAACGGAGGGTGAAGGATGAAGAGAAACCCTTTGCGGTTTTCCAGGCTCTGGTTACAGGAGGCCCTGCCACCCTGCTCCTACCCACAGATTGAAGAGGAACCACCCCTCCCCCATTCTCCTCCACCTCCCCCGCTCCCACCCCAACTTCCGCCACCAGCCAACATGATTTTCTGGGCCCTTTTAATTTGGAGGCTTTTAGGGCCATATCCTGCTATCAATTTGGGGGCTGACTTCAATGAACGTTCTGTGCAGGCGGGAGAGGGGCAGGATGCAGCCTTCTCCTGGCGGGCCCTGATACAATAGGGTTTTCTACTGAGATCAATGGATTAATTGCAAACGCTCTGTTTGAGGCCATAAGGAGACGCATTGTTTTCCTGCAGTAGGCTGGCCGTCGGGACTGGGCTTGCCAAGCTTCATTTTTGAAAAGTCAAGGAAAACAATTTTGTAGAAAAGGGGTGGGAGCGGAGGGGTACACGAGAGTAATTTAGTTCATCTCACTAAAGGTCGATAACAATTATAGGGAAAGTTCAGAAGGCACATTTGTTCTCTGAGTGAGGCCCTGTCTGGAAAATTCCATCCCGAAACAATTTGCCGTCTCTCCTCCAGCCCTCCCTCCTCCACAAGGCTCTCTCTCTCCCCCAAAGCCCCAGCCCATCCCTGCCACCCCATCCCTGGGCTCCCCACCAACATCAGAAGCCAAGCCGTCTTCCCTGGAAACAGCCTCCAAGGTGGAGAAGGCAAAGCCACCAGGGAATTCTCCTCCTTACTTCCCCGGAAGCTGAGATGAGCACAGGGGCTACTTCCCCGGAAGCTGAGATGAGCACAGGGGCATCATTCCTTTCTTCCTGGAGTCGTGGGAATGTTTACCTGGGAGTAGTGGAAATGGCACAGGCAGAGGGGAATTTGCGTCTGCCTTCTAACAATTACCAGTAAGGGTTGATACTTGGGAAAATTCGACTCTTTGACCTACAGTGTCATTTGTAAAATGGGAATAGTAATTTGGACCTGGTTGGATTACTGTGAAGGTTGAATGGGAAGAGTGGTGTGCCATCGGAACCACGGCAGGTACAGCTTAAACTCAGGCGGCCCCGCACCGCCTGAAGCAGCAGGCTCTGAGAAGGGCATTTCTCCCTGCACAGCATGCCCTCGGCTCACCAACCCAAAGCCCTCCATGCTGCCCCCTCTTTCTGGTCTATTTCCCTCTCCTCTCCACTTGCCACCCTCTTCTGTACATCACCTGTCCTTCCTCTGTCCTAGCCACAGTTCTAACTCTGGACTCTCCATTCTGGAACACGCGCCCTGCCCATCCTAGGACCAAGCGTAACCGTCAATTTCTCCCAAACTTTCCATTCCGCCAGGTGTGCATTCGGTTCTTTTCTCCACACTTAGCACAGTGATTGCACTGCGTCCTCAGAGCCCCATGTCCTGCTTAACTGTAGCTGTCTCAATCATTGTGGATTGATTAAACACGTAGAGTCAAAGTTAAGAGCCTAGCTCAATCCCACTTACTGGCTGTGGGAGCTTGATGTTTCTCTGCCTCGGTTTCCTCATTTGCAACGTGAGAGTAATGCTTGCAGCTGCTTCAGAGATTTATTATAAAACTAAATGAGATAATATATGTAAAATCCTTCAAAGAATGCTTGGTGCATGGTAAGCATTCAGTAAATCCTAGATAGGATTATTATTTAATACCTACTTTGTTCCGGGGCCTGGGGGAACCACAAGGACTAAGATGTGCTTTGCTTCAACAAATATTTAAGTGCCCGCCATATGCCAGAGATTTCTACCGCTCTGAGGAGGAAGGAAAAAGGAATGGAGATAAATAATAAACAGAGCAGTGATAAGAAAGATATCAGCTTGTGACAAGTACCACGCTGCCAGTCACAGCAGATGGAGGGGACGGAGCGAAGATGAAGGGCTGCTTCAGACAGGAGCCAGGGAAAGCCGCTCTGAGGAGGTGGCCTTCCTGCTGCAGTGGTGTCATGCCCCAGCAGGGGCTGTCAGTGGTGAGGGCACACTCGGCACCCTAACTTGATTTAGTGCCCCAGGACAAAGATGATTTATTCATTTATCTCTGTCTCTCCCTGCAGCAAGCTAGATAGATGCTCCCTGCACCCACTAGATAGATGCTCACTGAATAGAGAAACCAAATTAGAACCCTTAGCTGTCATGTCCTCCGGAGGTGAGCAAGGTTCCTGGGAGAAAGAGGCTTAGGTACTGGTTAGGGAAATGAGCGGGGATCGCAGTGTGAATGGAGTCAGGTAGCCCATGGACTAGATAGAAACCTCCTGTGGGCCCTCAGGACAGCTGAAAGGCAAGAGCATGTCAGCTTTGGGGACAGACACAGCTGGGTTTTCACCTAGCTATACCACACTCCAACCTCTGAGCCCCACTTTCCTTTTCAACAAAATGGAGCCAATGACCCCTCTTCCTGTGTTGACCCCTCTTCCTGTGTATTATAAACACCACATAAGACAGGGGAGGTTAAGCAATTGTGCAAGGTAGGAATTCCATAAATGTTAACCCCACCTCCCACCACATCAGGGAGCCCTGAGGCTGATCCCTGCATTCTGGGACATGTCCCTAGATTAAAAATCTGTAGGAAAAAGTGGGCTACTCTTGAGATCACTTACTCAACTCCCACTCAATGCCATAAAATGTATTTCATAATAAAATAATAGGAAAAGAAGAGATCTTTAAAGAAAAAGTTCTCTCTTCTCCCTTACCCTAAAAAAATTGGTTTCCAGAAACATCAAATATTCTTCGAAGAATCAACAATATTTTTTGATGGTGAAAGTATGAATAATCAAACATACGGATTGCATTTCCTTAAATTCTGCAGCACCCAAAAAGCAGAAGGGAAGAGAAGGTGCTGGTAAAAATGTTTTTCACATTTTATTAAAACCTCAAGGTCTGAGAAATACTTTTCTGTTACACACACACACACACACACACACATTTTTCCCTGTCCAACTGTCAAGGGATAAAAATGAATGCAAAATCCACTTTGTTCCTGCTCAAAGCTCTGTCTTTAATCTGGACAGCTCTAATTCCTCAGCACCCACCCCATTCCTAGAAATTGGGGGACCACAAGTCAATTTGGCTCCTAACCTCTGCTTAACAGTTACCAGTTGTATAACTGTAAACAAGTCACTTAAATTCCCCAAGCACAGGGAGTTACATGGTAATAATAATCCAGACTTCACAGATGGAGCACATGGAATGAACCATGGGAACTTTGGAAACTACAAGGTCAGGTGCATGTAAGGGATGGGAGTGACTCCAGGAAGCCATGCCCGACTTCACAGGGGGATTGGCAGTGGTTGGAGGGCCCAGTTGCTCCGCCCATGTTAAGCTGTGTGTTTCTGGGTGATAACTAAACCAGTCTGTGCTCGTTTACTTATGTGTAAATCAGGATGTTGCTGATCACCTATGTCATACAGTGGTAATGAGGATTAAATCAGCAACTATTTATCTGGGATAGTGTCAGTGTTTGTTTTAAAGGAAAAAGAATGAAAGGAAGGGAGGAAGGAAGTGGGGAATGGAGGGAAGAGAAAGAAGAAAAGAAAGAAGGAGGAAGCATCCGCAGGAGATGGCCCGCGCTGGAAATTCACCATTCGGTTGGTGATGTTAAGTATTAGGATCCTTTTTCAAAGTGTGCTGTTAAGAGACACGGCGCAGCAACTCACGTTCGGCGTGTGTTTCCTGAGCAGGCACTGTATGTGAGGCAGGGTGTTGTGTCATTTAATCCTTTGGGAATTTCTGGCTCCTTAGAGGGTGAGGGGGGAAAGCCATGAATGGAATGACAAGGGAAAGGAGACACAAAGTGGGAGAGAGAGACGGCCAGGTGAGCTGCTCCCCCACTGCGGCGTTCCCAGTAGACAGACGCGGGTCCACATGCCAGCCCCACCGGCTACCGACTTCATGACCTTGGATGGGCATTCACCACTCGGAGTTTTACCTTTGAAAAATCAGGATGATGACAATAAGACGGGGACAAAATGAGACTTTCCGTTTCCTGGACTCCCATGTTTTCTGTGCGCTGGGTGGAAAGGAATTGCTGAAGGCAGCCACTGGGGAGCTCGAGGCACAGCTCTCGGAAGTAGAAATCGTGGGCCACTTTCTCCCTTCAATACAAAGGCAATTTTTGTGGAAACGGTGCTCTACTAACTCACACGAAAACATTTCCTCCCTGTGACATCTCCGATTAATTTCAGCCAACAGTAACCAAGTGACTAACTCTTCCTCCAGCGGCAGAGAGCCAGACACAGTGTGTGACTTCTCCCCAGCCTCCCGGTGCAGAGATGACTCTTGCCGGCCGGATACTGGTCCTCCTCGGAGGAAACGGGGGAGAGATTCAGCTCGGGCTTTAGCAATTCAACCAATAAAGGAGGCAGGGATGAAGCTAAGTGAGAAAGAGAGACTACAAAGCCCTCTTCCTGGATTCTGGCAGATGCCAAAGGAAGAATCAACGAGTGAGTAATCCTGCAGCCTGGAGCCCAGAGGCTGCAGCCAGAGGTCTGTGCCAAGAAGGCGGCTGGTGGTAGTGAGGTGGGCGGCTCCTGGGCCAGCCTCGGCCGGATGGGGGACAGCTCAGTGTGAGTCAGGTGGCCGGGTCTCTGCTCCAAGGGCCTCCTGCAGGCCACGTCCATTCAGATGGGCCTCCCACAAAGGGAGCTTGTCCTTGCAGAGACTCGGGTGGCCTTTACTGGGGTAGTGTGTCAGCAGTGGGCATTGCCTGGGGATGACAGCAAAGTTCTGTGGTCCAAGCACAAAAACAGAACGCAGACGTTCAAGGACACAGGTACTTGGTCTGCGCCCAAGGTTGTGGGCTGCCTGCCTTCCAATGTTGCAAAGGACATCAATGATCATTTATTGGGAGTTCAGCAGGTTGAACCACCATGCTCAGTGTGAGCCAGTTCCACGGCCCTATGTGCAGCGACAGAGCACTCTGGCCTCCAAAGGGAGCAGTAAAGCCGGAGAGTAGCAAGGAAGCTATTGGCCCTCTCATCACCTCAGTTTCCCATTGCAAAATGAGGATGGTATTTGCCCACATGATGGGTTATTTTGAGAACCACAGCCCAGGGATTCAAACCCAGACTTCTGAGTCAAAAAGATTTGGGTTTAGAGATTTGAGGTTGGGTCCCAGCTCTGCCTCTGATTTGCTGTGTGACTTGGGCTAGTTACTTGCCTCTCTGAGTTTCAGTTTCTTCATCTGTTATGTGGATATAAAAGAACCAACCTGTAGGCTCGGCGCCTGTGGCTCAAGCAGCTAAGGCGCCAGCCACAAACACCTGAGCTGGAGGGTTCGAATCCAGCCTGGGGCCCGCCAAACAACAATGACGGCTGCAACCAATAAATAGCCGGACGTTGTGGTGGCACCTGTAGTCCCAGCGAGTTGGGAGGCAGAGGCAGGAGAATCACTTGAGCCCAGGAGTTGGAGGTTGCTGTGAGCTGTGATGCCATGGCATTTTACCCAAGGTGACAGCTTGAGGCTCTGTCCCCCAAAAAGGGGGGGTGGGGCTATGAGAACGATGAAATGGGGCAATACAGGAACCTGCTTCCTCATTTGTAAACCAGAGGAAATAACACACATCTTTCTTATTGATGCAAAGAGTAAATAACATTAAAAAGTGGCCTAATAAAGCATTTCCCATTCAGTTTTAGGTTGTCAATGAATCATGGTTGTTAGCATAATTATTATTTTCCTCAAACAAGTTATTATATGGCTAGTTTCTGGTAAGTCTTCAGATGCTGTTTTTGATTTCCATATATAGTTTACTATACTTAAACCGGGCTCTAAACATGGTAATTAGTATTTTTATTATAACTAACATTCTCCTCAGGGGCCCTTCACCTCAGGGTGGGGTAACGTAGCAAAAAACTCCCTTGATCTTTCTGAGTTCTTTTTTGTGAGGTTAGGTTACCTCAGAGTTTTCAACCGCAGACTTGTGGACTCCAAAGGTCTGGGAAGGAGGTAAAGGCAGTGAGAGAGGGGCGCGCAGAGGTATTTTCAAAATTCCAAAAGGGTATGGGAAATTATATGCTCGGCAATGGTACGACCTCTGCAGAATTCCTGGAAGACCAACTTTCTTTGCCTTAGGCTGAGATAGCAGTGGTTTGGAACGGGGCACGGCTGGCTGACAATGGTTCACCAAAATCTCCAGCTGGCTGAGGTGTGGGGGGTGGACCAGCCCTATGAGTACAGGGAAGCTTTGGGGCCAGAGTACCTGGGTCCCCATTCAGCAGCTGCATAAACTTACACAATTGGTAACGTCCCTCATATGACAACACTGGTTAAAGTAGTACCCCTTCCACCCACACACACAGAGCTAATATAGGACATTTAGGACAGTGCCCGGTCTGTAGTAGTCACTCCATTCTATGACATCAGTTTCCATGGTAATTGCTACTGGATTTCAGGAAATGTCTTCCTGACCCAAACATGGCTGCCCAATGGTGACAGCTGGCAGTGTGTTCAGAGCAGGTTTCTGGGATAAGGAAGGAGGAGAACTCAGCTTACTGCACTGCGCGGGACTGATGCCATCCTGCTGGATTTGGCCCACTGTGATGTAAGCGGGATACCCCACAGAGATGGGACTGAGGTTTGGAGGGGTCCCCAAGTCACAGGCTAGCAAGCAGAAGAACGGAGAGAATGGTGCAGTCCTCTGACCCTCCCAGCACAAATTCCTTGCATTATATCACGGGGACGCCAGGAGAAAATTAAAGAGGGTACTTCTGAGACAACACGTGTAAGTCCCTAGTCTAGGGTTGCAGATTCTTGGTGAAAGGGAGCACTCTTCTCCTCCCCTGACAGCAGCTTCTGCGAGAGAAAAGTGACAGAATTCTTCTTCCCGGTGGGCTGCAGCTTTTCTTGATATCTACGGGATCCACACCTGTATTTCCAGTAGCAACAGAGTCAAACGGCTGTGAGAGGCCTTGGGTGAAAACCACACTCCCCATCCTGGAAGAGGCAAGAAGCAGTTCCTGTGTCTCAGCCCACTGGGGCTGGAGGCTGACGGAGGTGTCGGCCTTGGATTAGAGAAGGCAGCAGAGGGTGACTGACTCTCATTCCCCTCCCTCGCTCCTTTACTTTGCAAACACGCACAGAGCCCTTCTCTGACCCAGGGTCTACACTGGTAAATGGTCTACTCAGTAAATGTAGAATATAAATGTCTTAACACATATTGTGTTATCAATATGGAGTCGCTGGCATAAAGAGCACTCCATCCATTAAGGGCACAGCAGGGATACAGAAGGCAGCATTGCCACTTTCACATAGGTAGCCCTGGGTCACGGAGCTCACAGGTGTCTGATCCACCCTAGAGCAGCGGTGAAGGGGCACCTCTGAGAGCTGCTGTCTTCCAGGACCACAGGGTTTGTTGAGCAGAGAAAAAAAGGAGGATCTGTGTCCTCAGTAGAGGGAACAGCATGTGAAAGGGCATGACAGCATGAGGGGTCTAAAAGGAGTTTTGTCTGGCTGGAGCACACAGGGAGATTTGCAGAGGTCTGGGCAAGGCGGCAGCAGGCAGACTAAAGACCTGGAAAATTCCTTGCTCAGAAGCTGGGATTTTATCCTTAGAGCTGCTGAGAACAGTGATGTCTGGTCCCTCCACACAGGTTGAAATATAATCCCCAATGTTGATGGTAGGGTCTGGGAGAGGTGCTCGGGTCATGGGGGAAGATCTCTCATGAATGGCTTGGGGCCCTGCAATACTGCGTTCTTGCTCCACCAGGAAAGCTGGTTGTTTCAAGAGCCTGGCACCACCTCCTCCCACTCCTGTTCCTGCTGTCACCAGCCATGGGACACACCTGCTCCCCCTTCACCTTCCACCTTGATTGGAAGCACCTGGAACCCTTCTCCAGAAACAGATGCTGGTGTGATGCTTTTTGCACAGTCTGAAGAGTCATGAGCCAGATAAACCTTTTCTTTATAAATTACCCAACCCCAGATATTTTCTTTATAGCGATACAAATAGGTTCAGAAACTTTAACCAAGTTTAACCATGAAGGCATAACCATGTTCTGCAAGCTTCATGTACACCTTTTCCTTGTTTGACTCGGCATAGTTTGTCAATGATATTCGTGAAAGTCCCTGCTATTCAAGAGCTTTCATCCATCCCAAGAAATCTGATGGCCATAATTATTAAAATAATAATAATAATAAAAACCCTCATACTGCAGTTATATTGAAGTTTCTTCTTTGCTTAATGGTGAAGTCCTTGCAGACAGGCAGGATTTTTACTGATGTTTTCTCAGCACCGACCAAGTGAAGGCCAAGTAACTCAGTAGCTTTTCCTCCAGAAAAATGTGGTGGGGGAGTGAATGAGAGAAGGAAAGTCTGCTTCCCCTGTTCAGTTTGCCCAGGACCTTCGCACCCCACTTAAACCTCTCCAAACTCCTGTGAGGTAGGTCGCCCCTGCTGTCCCTGCCCCATTTTATAGATAAAAATGACTTTAGAATTTACTCAGTAATTACTTTAGAATTCAGAGGAGAAAGCACTCACTGTGAGCTGGAATGGCCGGGAAGCAGCATTGAACTTAACCTTGAAGACCCAATGAGTACTTTGACTTCCCAGTCCCACTCAACATGTGATGCTGGGCTCCTTGTCATGGGACCCACATCCACAGAGTTCACCAACCCCAGGTCAAAAATATTCAGAAATAAACAAATAAATAACAGCAATTTTTAATCTTTGTTAAAAAATAATAATACCTAAGAATGGGGGAAGGGGGAGAGGGAAGGGAGGGAGAGGAGAGGATGGGCGGAGGGAGGGTGATTGGTGGGATTGCACCTATGGTGCATCTTACAAGGGTACATGCGAAACTCAGTAAATGTAGAATATAAATGTCTTAACACAATAACTAAGAAAATGCCAGGAAGGCTATGTTAACCAGTGTGATGA
>CAUYPK010018696.1:0-13581 GCA_963574355.1 Loris lydekkerianus
TTCATTTTATATGGAATCAGAAAAAACCTCGAACAGCCAAGACATTACTCAGAAATAAAAACAAAGAAGGAGGAATCATGCTACCAGACCTGATACTGTACTATAAATCGATAGTGATCAAAACAGCATGGTACTGGCACAAAAACAGAGAAGTAGATGTCTGGAACAGAATAGAGAACCAAGAGATGAATCCAGCTACTTACTGTCATTTGATCTTTGACAAGCTAAATAAAAACATTCAATGGGGAAAAGATTCCCTATTTAACAAATGGTGCTGGGTGAACTGGCTGGTGACCTGTAAAAGACTGAAACTGGACCCACACCTTTCACCATTAACTAAGATAGATGCACTGGATAAAAGATTTAAACTTAAGACATGAAATGATAAAAATACTTGAAGAAAGTACAGGAAAAACTCTTGAAGGAATCGGCCTGGGTGAATATTTTATGAGGAGGACTCCCCAGGTAATTGAAGCTGTATCAAAAATACATTACTGGGACCTGATCAAAATAAAAAGCTTCTGCACAGCCAAGAACATATTAAGTAAAGCAAGCAGACAGCCCTCAGAATGGGAGAAAATATTTGCAGGTTATAGTTCTGATAAAGGTTTAATAACCAGAATCCACCAAAAACTCAAATGTATTAGCAAGAAAAGAAGAAGTGATCCCATTTCAGAGTGGGCAAAGAACTTGAATAGAAACTTCTCTAAAGAAGACAGATGCATGATCTACAGACACATGAAAAAAAGCTCATCATCCTTAATCATCAGATAAATGCAAATCAAAACTACTTTGAGATATCATCTAACCCCTGTAAGAGTAGCCCACATAACAAAATCCCAAAACCAGAGATGTTGGCATGGATGCAGAGAAAAGGGCACACTTCTACACTGCTGGTGGGAATGCACACTAATATGTTCCTTCTGGAAGGATGTTTGGAGAATACTTAGAGACCTAAAAATAGACCTGCCATTTGTTCCTATAATTCTTTTACTAGGTATATACCCAGAAGACCAAAAATCATAATATAACAAAAACATCTGTACCAGAATGTTTATTGCAGCCCAATTCATAATTGCTAAGTCATGGAAGAAGCCCAAGTGCCCATCAACCCACGAATGGACTAGCAAATTTGGTACCATGGAATACTATGCAGCCTTAAAGAAAGATGGAGACTTTACCTCTTTCATGTTTACATGGATGGAGATGGAACATATTCTTCCTAGCAAAGTATCTCAGGAATGGAAGAAAAAGTATCCAATGTACTCAGCCCTACTATGAACCTAATTTATAGCTTTCATATCAAGGCTATAAACCAACTATAGCACAAGAATATGGGAATAGGACAAAGGGAGGGGAAGGGAGGGGGGAACTTAGGGTAGAGGGAGGGTAATGAGTAGGGCCACAGCTACGGTGCATCTTAGAATGGGTACAAGTGAAACCTACTAAATGCAGAATACAAATATCTACATACAATAACTAAGAAAATGCCATAAAGGCTACGTTGAACAGTTCGATGAGAATATTTTAAATTGTATATGAAACCAGCACATTGTACCCCTTGATTGCACAAATGTTCACAGCTATGATTTAACAATAAAAAAATAAAAAAATATATATAACCACATTGCAATCTTGATTTAAACTCTAGCTTAGTTCAAAAGAGCAAGTTTCTCTGTAATTCTCACCTAAATAACTCAAAAGCCATCCCTTCGGTCTTTCAATGTCTTATCTTAAGGAAATCCTGTAAGAATTTTTATGTTTCCTTTGAATTGCTGTAGCACTTAACTTCACCATCATGTACCTGTTGGTTGCCACTCTGTGACTGGAAATGAAATTTTTCTAATTGCTTATGTCTTGGTTCTTTCTTAAGAATGTGTTCATCTGAAAGGAAAGTCATGTCTCCATGTTAATTCAGCTATTACATATTTATTGACATATTCTAGACATTATGTTAAGTTCTGGCTATGATGCCAGGGAAATTTAGTTTCTATTCTGAAGGTCACAGTTTTTGTGAGAAAATTATTAAAAAACAAACAAAAATACTCATAGTCCATGTTTCAAATTGCATTTTCCAAAGATAGCACAATTAGAAGGTACAGTAAGTTCATGTATTACAGGTAAATATATAAATATTGATAGATAAACATATAAATAGGTATAAATGTATAAATATTTGGTATTAAAGCCCTAAATTAACATCTGTTCTATTTTAAGGAAGTTTGTCTCATAATTATAATATTTCACCAGGAACTCAGTACCAATCTGATGAATGAAGACTTAACCCCCACACCAATTTAGTGAGTCTATTTCCTATATGAGAATATAAAAGCCAGAATGTATCTTTGGAAAATAGATTATCTGATATAAATTTAGGGAGTAAAGAACAAAACTCAAGAGGTTTAGAATTTTAGCTTGGAGAACCACCCAGAAGATCAGATAATTACATGGCGCTTATACCACTTACTTTACACAAAATTGGAGAATATTTTAAGAATTTCAATACTTCTTGCTATTGGGTTGATGTCCTATAAGAATAGCCTGCTTTAAAATAGTTAAATGATAACTCACAGTTTAATATTCAACAGCCTATGTGTTAGCTAATTGCACTCAGTAAGTGACGGAAACATGTATTTTAGTTCCATCTATTTTGGAGCTTCCATCCTTATCTACTGTGTCTCTGTCATCATCTATACAACAGAAATACTCTAATGCAGTTATGGAAATGGTGCACAGCTTCATGTGTAATTGTCTTCATTTGACAATTAAGCCATCACCAATGACATTTAAAACATACTGATTTCTTTTTGATCATCTAGTATGACTTTGCCAAAAAAAAAAAAAAAGAAAGGGAGCCTCGAAATAACTATTACTTTCACAATATTATTTTATGGCTGGTTTTGGACAAGAACCTAGATCTCCTCCATCTCTATTGTTTTTCATGGGGTTTTGAACATAGATAAACAAAATAAAACAAAACTACTCTGTTCTAAATTAATTGGTGTAGGCCTGGACGAGATTCAAACACCATGATAGTTGGGACTTTAACACTCCCTAGACAGAGCTGGAAAGATCCTCTAAACAAAAACTAAACAAACATGCAAAGGACTTAAATGTGACCCTAGAAAAAATGGGATTAATAGACATACACAGAAAACCATATCCCAAAGGTAAAGAATATACATTTTTCTCATCAATGGTACGTATTCCAAAATAGACCATTTCCTACAATACAAATAAAATCTCAGCAATATTAAAAGAATAGAAATTATACCTTGTATCTTCTCAGACAATAAGGCAATAAAATCAGAACACAACTCCAACTAAAATGTTTATACCCACACAAAAACATGGAAATTAAATAACCTCATGCTGAATAACAATTGGGTTCAGGAAGAGATAAAAGGGGAAATCACTAAATTTTTCAAACATAATAACAATGAAGATACAAGTTACCAAAACTTATGGGATATAGCAAGAGCAGTCCTAAGAGGGAAATATATCCCATGAGATGCCTACATTCAAAAAAACAGAAAGAAAGCACATCAAAAAACTCATGAACCATCTTATGGAAATGGAAACAGAAGAACAATCTAATACCAAACCCAGGAGAAGAAAAGAAATAACCAAAGATAAATCAGAGATTAATGAATTGAAAACAAAAGAATCATTCAGAAAATTAACAAAACAGAAAGTTGGTTTTTGAAAAAATAAATAAAATTAATAAACATTTTTCCAGATTAACTAGAAACAGAAAAGTAAAATCTCTAATAACCTCAAAGACAAATGATAAAGGATAAATAACAGATGATGCAGAGATATAAGAGATAATCTCTGAGTACTATAAGAAAATCTATGCCCTGAAATTTGACAATGTGGAGGAAATGAATCAATACCTGCAATCACAACCTCTACCTAGACTTAACCAAGAAGAAATAGATTTCATGAACAGATTAATTTCAAGCATCAAAATTGAGGAAACAATATAAATTTCCTTAAAAAAATGCCCTGGCTACACACCACAACTCTATCAAACCCTCAAGGAAGAGCTCATACACATGTTACAGGAATTATTCTAAAAATTTAAGAAGAACGGAATCTTTCCCAACATTTTTTTTTATGAAGCAAACATTATCCTGACACCAAAACCAGGAAAAGACCCAACTAAAAAGGAGAACTTCAGACCAATTTCACTAATGAATATAGATACAAAAATTCTCAATAAAATCCTAGCCAATAGATTATAACCACACATTTAAAAAATTGTTCATCATCATCTAGTAGGTTTTATCCCAGGGATGCAAGGCTGTTTTAACATATGCAAGTCCATAAACATAATTCACCATATGAACAGAAGCAAAGAAAAAGACCATATGATTCTCTCAATAGATGCAGAAAATGCATTTGATAAAATTCAGCATGATTTTCTTATTAGAACACAAGAATACAGGCATTAGACCACAAGACTAAGGCACATTTCTTAAACTGATCAAAGCCATCTATGACAAACCCACAGCCAATATGATGTAGTGAATTGAGTAAAACTGAAAGCTTTTCCACTTAAAACTCAAATCAGACAAGATTGTCCTCTATTGCCATTACTATTCAACATAGTGCTGAAAGTTCTAGCCAATACATTCAGGCAAAAGAAGAAAATAAAGGCATCTAAATGGGAGCAGAGGAGGTCAAACTTTCCCTCTTTGCTGACAATATGGTCTTATGCTCAGAGAGTGCCAAAGACTCAACCACAAGACTTCTGGAAGTGATCAAAAAATATAGTAATGTCTCATGATGTAAAATCAATGCCCACAAATCAATAGCCTTTGTATATGCCAATAGCACCCAAGATGAGAAGCTAATCAAGGACACAATTCCCTACACAGTAGCTTCAAAAATATTGAAATACCTAGGAATATACCTAACGAAACCCTAAGAAAACAAATAGCAGAAGATACTAACAAATGAAAGAACATACCATGGTCATAGCTGGGAAAAAGCAACACTGTCATAAGGTCTATGTTTTCTAAAACTGTCTACAGATTCAATACAATCCACATTAAAATACCATCATCATACTTTCAAGATTTGGAAAATATGATTCTTTGTTTCATATGGAACCAGAAAAAAAACTCATACAGGCAGGGCAATTCTTAGCAATAAAAACAAAGCCCAGGGGTATCAAACAAAGCCCTACCAGACTTTAGGTTATACTGCAATTCCAAAGTGATCAAAACAGCATGGTATAGGCACAAAAATAGAGACATTGACATTTGGAACTGAATAGAAAATCTTGAGATGAAACTAACATTTTACAGCCACTTGATAAACCAAACAAGGGAAAAGAACCCCTATTCAATAAATGGTGTTGGGAGAACTAGATAATATGTAAAGGACCTAAACTAGACCAGCATCAATCAACACTTAACAAAAATTGACTCAAGATGGATAAAAGATTTAAATCTAAGGCATGAAACAATAAAAATTCTTGAAGAAAGTGTGGGGAAAACACTTGAGGATATCAGCCCAAGGAAAGATTTTATGAAGAAGACTTCCACGGCAATTGCAACAAAAACAAAAATAAACAAATGGGACTTAATTAAACTAAAAAGCTTCTGTAAAGCTAAGGAAACATCAACCAAACCAAACAAACAACCTTCAGAATGGGAAAAGATATTTGCATATTATGAATCAAAATCTTGGGAATCAGGATCTACAGAGAACTCAAATTAATTAACAACAATGACAAAAAGATTCAACAATCCCATATATCACTGGGCAAGATATGAGTAAAACCTTCTCTAAAGAAGACAGACAAATGGTTAACAAATGTGAAGAAGTGCTCATCATCTCTAATCATCAGAGGAATGAAAATCAAAAGTACCCTGAAATATTAACTAACCCTAGTGAGAATGCCTCATATCACAAAGTCCCAAAGCTTCAGATGCTGGTGTGGTTGTGGAGAGAAGGAACACTTTTATACTGCTAGTGGGACTGCATACTAACACAATCTTTGTGGAAGGAAATATGGAGTATCCTCAAAGAACCAAAATTAGAGTTTCCATTTGATCCTGCAATTCCATTACTAGGCATCAACCCAGAAGAAAAAAAAAAATCATTTTATCATAAGGACATTTGCACTAGACTATTTATTGCAGTTCAATTTATAATCACTAAAATGTGGAAACACCCTAAAGGTCCACCAACCCAGGAATTGATTAAAGCTGTGGTATATGTATACCATGGAATTACCATTCAGTCATTAAAAAAGATGAAGAATTTACATCTTTTGTATTAACCTGAATGGAGGTAGAACACATTCTTTATAGTAAAGCATCACAAGAATGGAGAAGCAAGAATCACTGTACTCAATTCTAATATCAAGATGTAGATGAACTAATACAAGGGATGGGGGGAGGGAATGAGAGAGGAGGGGAAATGGGAGAAAGGAGGTAGATGGAGGGTCACAGTGTATGACACACTTCTTAGGGGCAGGACACAATTATAAGAGGGACTTTCTCTAACCAATTCAGTCAGTGTAAGCTGATTCTTTGTACCCTCAAAGAATCCCAAATAATAAAAATAAATATATAAATTTTAAAAAGAGAGAAGTCATCATATATTAAATCCTTCGAGATTGCTCAAGAAAATTTGTTCAATGTTGTATATCTTTTAATTCTGAGGTTGATGTCCTCTGGGAAGGTTGGATACAAGAATCTATTTCAGTTCAAAGGAAGACCCAGGAACACATATTTACTTTGTGTTCCTCTTGACATCACACTTAATACCAAAATGTGTAGACCAATAAAAGCCAAAACATTATAGGAGTCAACAATCACAGAAAGGTTTGATACATTTCTAGAGTATAAGTGGACAGGAAGAGTAATAGAAGAAACAATCATGAAGAAACAATCAACAAGCCCAAGAAAGAGCTGCACAAAGTCTGTTTTTGCTGAGCCCTGATTATAGTCAAGGGAAGCAAGGAGACAAAAGTTATTCTAGAAAGAAGAGTTTATTTCAATAGCTCCATGGATCAGTAAACTCTGGACGATTCAGTATGTCCCTACATTGAATCTATAAGACTGACTATGGATTGTTGATCAGAGAATGAGAGTGTTAGTTTGCCACCTATGGTTTACCGTCACTACCACAATTCTATCCAATGCTTGCCACCCCCAGGTTCATGTGCTATGAGTGGAGATTAGTACTTTAAAATTTGCCAGTTTAAATTTTATCTCATCTGGCAATTATTAGTTGCTGTTAATATTAACTTACTTTTATTAAATATTTTTCTGGAAAAACTTTAGTCTTGAAAACTTGTATCTCAACATGTTTGTTTCTGCTGAGTCAAATGATCTCAGAATAACTGTTTGCCATTTTTCCTTACAAGAACAAATAACATGTTCTCCATCTCAAAAAAATCATCTTTTACATCTATCTCCATGTGACAAGATAAATCAAAAGGTAAACTTTTCTGGAATGCTCTTGTCCAAATTCTCTTTTATTGTCCTAAAGCTCAACTATTCATTATATGTTTAATGAATTTTTACTCTTTGGGGTAAAAACTGGAAATAACTTCACTGTAATTTATGGCTTTTACATAAGTCTGAGATCATCTTTTTTCTGAGTTCCTTTAGGAAATTTGTGCTCAAAATTGGTACCAGGCTTGTATTTTTGTTCAAACCAACAAACAAATTCAAGAGACTGTTCCTTATTGTACTCTGCTCAAATGATATCAAGGAATTTATAGTATGACAGTTAAATGTCATACTGTAAATCACTTATGCTGAGGCTGGACAATGTGGCTCATGCATATAATCCCAGCACTTTGGGAGGCCCAGGCAGGAGGATCGTCTGAGCTCATGAGTCCAGACCAGCCTGAGCCAGAGCAAGATCATGTCTCTAAAAATAGTCAGGCTTTGTGGAATAGCCTGTAGTCCCAGCTATTCAGGAGGCAGAGAACAAAAGATCACTTGAGCCCAAGAGTTTGAGGTTGTTGTAAGCTATGACTCAGGGCACTCTACATTGGGTGACAAAGAAAATTCTGTCTCAAAATAAAAAGTCATTATGCTCATGGAAGGGATTGTATTACTTTGCCTCTAATCAAACAGAATTTGGGTGCGAAAAAACAATTTTGTCCTAACAACCTCAAGCTTGTTGAGGATGGAAGTCAAAATTTGCCCTGAGACACTATAAAAAGATTATGAGCAGAAGACTAAAACCAATTTTGAAATATATTAATTATGCCTAACATTATTTTAAACAGATCATTTTAAAATTTAAAAGTGCATTAAAATTTTTAATTGATCTCTGATTCTTAATTCTAAAACTTTTGCATTTAATATGTTTAAAATACATCATCAGCCCCATTAATGAGAAATATATTTCAATGCAATACAAAGAAACAAGGTTAAAATTAGATAAAGTCATATGTCGGATATCCTAAATCATTCTTGTCATCCTGAAGCTTCCAGCTCGCTGGAAAATCATACATATTTTCCTGACACCCAAAGGTATATCTCCTCTTTTGAGCATAAGAAGAGCTAGAGTTCCATGTAGGTGGCCATAATATGTAGTGAAAATTGGACCGTGCTGGCCTGCTCACAATGACCAAATTGTATTGATCCTGTGTTAATCCAATATGTTGTTCTACTATTAACTTGTAAATAAATATATTTGTTTTCTCACCAAATTTCAGGAAGACCAGAGAAACTGGTTTCTCAGACATACAATATAATCCAGGGATGAAATTATTTCAGGATAGATAAAAATTGATCTAGAATATAATCTTTACATATGTTGACTCTTCAAACTCGACCAAAGAGGAAATCTGGGCTGCAAAGCTCCATGAAGAGAAATGTGGGAAATGTTATGTGGACAGTTGGTGGACCTGCGCTACATCTTCTGAGGAGAATGGAGCCCAGAGTGGCCTGTGGTCAACTTGAAGGGAAATAAAGCTCTCCTCCCCTGGTGTGCCTGTGTTTAGTACACTCTGACATGCCGCTAAGTACCCTAAAAGCAACAAGAAAAAAGAAAATGAGGATATAGGACAAACCCACTAACAGGAGGCGGGAGCTCTGGAATCACGCAGCCTGGGTTCACAGCCTGGCTGGGCCACTCCCACCTGCTTGACCCAGGGCGCCATCGAAGGCTTAACGGCTATTTTACCAAATCTGTAAATAGAAGTGAAGAGAACCTGCCTTCCAGGTAGGGATGTCGGAGGTTGCAGCATCCACGTTCCTTCCTAGGAAACCTTCACAGCTGGTCTGGTGACCCTTGCAGACATGGAGGAGCAGAGACACTGGAGAGATCCCCAGAAGCCTGGAAGGAAGTGGGTGGCCTCCATGCTTGACCTGGAGCAGGCTCTGCCCCACTGCCCAGGGATAGTGGAGCTGACACTCAGTCCCCAGACCCCACGCTGAGCCCTGGACCAGGAGTCTCCTGTCTCGTGCCAACCACCTGCCACCAGCAGCTGGAAGTTGCCCTTTGCCCGTTGGCGCCCTCTGCTGGTCTCCCACGCCTGCCTGGCATGGCCTTTCTCTGTCACCAGCTCCACAATCGCATCCCCAGGGCCTCCACTGACCATTGTGCGAGGGCTCTGAACACAAAGGAGCAGTCTCTCCATTTCTTCTCCTCTTGTTGGCATCTAAGGTGCACAATCTGCCCAATGAACAATCATCTCCTAAGACTTGTCTCCCCGGCCCCTGCTGGCCACTGCCCTTCCCTCCTTCCTGTGGGTGATGCTGCCCTCTAGGCCAAGACCAACCGTGGCTCCATGGCTGGCCTCCAGCCATGTTCCCAAGATGTCCAACCCTAATTGGCAGGGGGCTTTTCCACTGCCCCTCAAGAGACAGGTAGGCTCTGTGTTGCCCTCCAGGGATCCTTCCCACCTTATCATGGGGGAAGGCCCCAGACAAGCTTATACCACCTGCTGGGGACTGTCAAAGAGTTCAGGTCCTGGAGTTATCATCCCTACTGTCCCTCAGGGTCACTCTCCTGCACTCACTGCCTGAGCAGGGCTACCCAGATGACTACACACTTTCCCCTTCTGGCCATGATGTGACTGCCCAGGAAGGTGAGGGCAGTAGCTGAAGAGAAGCAGCTGCTCCTAGAGACCCAAGGGCAGGAGGACAGAAGAAGGGGAAGCACTTTCACCGTAACCGTCACCATCACCATGGAGGCTCCTGAAGACCAAGAGGAAACTCACTTCCTGAAAGTGCAATCAGGAGCCTTCTCTGGAGGGTCAGCTCCACCACTCTGAAGACACCTAAGTGAGGAGGCCCAGGCGTCTCCCATGACTCCTGCTCTGAAGGCCATGCAGCCACCAGCTCACACAGCTTTACCAGAGGCATCCTCCCACTTGGGCTGCCACCCAGGTACAGCAGGGCTTCCCCTCCCAGCCCCAGGCTGCTCCTTACTACTGGAGAAGTCAAACCCAGAACTGCTGTTCCAGGTCCCAATGTCAGGGAGCTCTTCTCCACCCAAAGCTGACAGGACTAGAGCCTGACAAAGAAAAATGTCCTTGACACTGCCGCTATTGTGAGAGCGGTGAGTTTCCACCACCTCCAAATTTTCCCTGTATAGCTGGTGAGGAAGATTGAGGCACCTTGGAGGAGTGTACTGAGTGTCAAGGTATGATCAAGATCTTGCAGGATGAAGCAGAAGCTGTAGAGGATAATACAGATATGGGAAGCTGCAGTGCCATCCAGCCTGCCCTTCTCCCTCCTCACCTGCTACTAAAATGGGAGACTTTCAGCCCCTGGCCACTTCCAGGGCACAAGTCCTCTTACCAATGTTGACTTGGCTGATCTGGTTGCTGGACCTCTCTGATACTGCTGGTGCTTCTACTTCCTCCATAACATTCACAATCCCTAGATGTTTTCTGGCTTTTCCTGCTGAGCTTCCTCCCTTTAGAACCAGTTCCAAAAATTCTTAGCCCCTTACCCTTCTCATTGACACCACCCTTGGACAGAATTGAGTCCCCCCACACCCATGTGTATGGATTTTTCTCCTTCCATTGCTTTCCAGAGCCCTCCTCACCTTTCCTTCCATTTCCCTCCTCCCCTTTCCTTCCCTATCCCTTCTCCCTTTTCCTACCCTATCCCTTTTCCCCTTTTTTTCCATCCTTCCTTTCCTATCCCTCTTCTCCCTCCCTTCTCTATCTCTCCTCCCATTTCCTTCTCTATCCATCCTTCCCTTTACTTCCCTATCTCCCCTCTTTCCTCCCCCAACTATTCTCCTCCCATCCCTTCAATTCCTCCTCCCTTCCCATCCTTCCTACTTATTTCCCCTCCCTTCCTTCTTCTTCCCTCCTCATCCTTCCTCCCCTTTCTGTCCTCTCCCCTCCTCTTCTTTCCTTCCTTATTCTTTCTCCCTTTACTGTCCCCTCCCCTTCTCTTCTTTCCCTCACCATCCCTCCCCCATCCTTCTATCCTTATGCTTCCCCTTCCCTTCCTTCTTTGTTCTGTCCCCATCTCTCCTCTTTTGTTCCCTACCTCTCCTCTTCTATCATTCCCTATCCATTTATCTGCTGTTACCACAGACACATTTACCCCTACAATTGCATCTGGGTCTACCACCAGAGCCAGCACATCTGCCCACTTGACCTAGCAGCCTAATTTAGACCCCAAGAGCTTTGAAATGGACACTATTTCCCTGTCTATGGCTGTTATTTCCCTGGCCTCTAGTGTCAGCTCACCTCCATTTTCCAAATCCCCTGTAGCACAGAAGAGAGGTGCCCTGCAGAGACCAGAGTCCCCATTAGCCCATCTGCACTTATAGTCTGTCCCACCTCAAATTTTAAGCACCTTATTGGCCAGAAAGCACCTACCAGCCCACATTTGGGAGCCCTGATGGGCAGCAGCAGGGACCCTTTTCCCAGGGCTGCTGTCTTTATGAGCCCTTCTCATCACTGTTCTTCCAGTGACCTCCACTCTTGAGCAGGGTCTATGCAACAGCATCATCCATGCCAGCCTTTGACACCAGAGCTATGGATACCACATTTCTCCTTCCAAGGCTGTCATATCCCAGTCTCCTCCTTTTCTCAAGAAGAATAACATCCTATCCCTTTTAATGTGGGATTTCCCAGGAACACACCACCCAATAGCAACAATGCCTTAGTGTAAGTCTCCAACAGCATGGGCATACCTGGAAAGTCAGGGAACCAACCACAATGCCCAAGCATAGTCTTAAGCCAGAAACCACTCCACAGCCAAAATTTGGGGTCCCTCCCTACTGGTCAACACCAATGTCACCAACCTTTCATGTGGGGAATGAGGCAATGCAAGAACAAGCTATAGGCCTGGCTCTCCTACAGCCCTAATGCCTAATGCTAGTTTTGTTCATTGGCCTATAAACACACAGCCATCAACCAGGTGTTTTCCCCTTTCATGCACCCAGGACACCTGACTTGGAGTTGTCACCAGGATACCCAACACTGGGACAGTATTTCCCTGTTAGCCAGCACCACCCCAGGCCAACTGGTGCTCATGAGACCTGCATCCCCTGTAAGTGATAGGAGCTCTAGGCTCCGTGCGTTTGCCTCAGGCCCCTGCTACATAGAGATTCTCCCTTTCCCCTAACCCATTTACCATTTCCCACACAATGTATGTAAAACGCATCTTTTGTTAATCTGCCTCTGCTCATGTGTCTTTGCTCTTTGAGCCAACTGTGGAGGAAGAGTTTATATGTGAGGGGTGATGTGTTAAGCCTGACTTTCCACAAATTTTTCTGATTCCCAGGGAATAGGACGTGGAAGTAGCTAACCTTCACTACCCTCACCTCTTCCCTCTCTTTTTTCTCTTCAATCACCCTCACTTCCCTGGAGACTAGATCCTCCTAGATGTGGGTTAGAAAATATGCTTCCTGATTTTAGCTTTAAAAAAAGATGCGTAAATGTCTTTTGTTATGTGTCTTTCTTTGTCTTTAGGTGAGACTAGGCCAGTCAGGCTCACACATTCCCACTTCACTTAGAGCAGCAATTCTCAACCTGTGGGTCACGACCCACAGGAACTGTATTAAAGGGCTGTGGCATTAGGAAGTTTGAGAACCACTGACTTGGAGGGTCTGGGGTTGGCATCCAGCTTCTTGCATCTAAGGGAACAAAGCAAGAAAGAGCTTGTGTCTACTCTATAATTATTGAAAAGTTCATCAACAAGCTGTGATATATATATAACATGGAATATTATTGAGTCATTAAAAAAAAAAAAAAATGTAGAGACGATTAGATTAACGATGGCGACCGAGTAACGGCTTCCCTGCAACTGGGCACAGCGAATCTGGGGAGACAAGACTCCAGGCATCTCTGGCCTGTGGGATCTGCCTATGATCATCCCTGGATCATCATACAGGGAGCCAGCAAGGGACTTCTGGACCCCAGGAGGAGGACAAAAAGAGTGGAAAACTGGCAAGTGGTTGCATGTGTTCAATTGACCTAATCACACCGGCAACCATGAGTACAAGCAGCAGTGAGACTGCAAACCGGAAAGGCCTTACCTGTGAACTGTTTTGGTGTTCTTGGACTTGGCACTCAGTTGAGCTGCCTTGGGGAGAGCTTGAGCACAAGTGTGGAGAACGTTGGGCATT
>CAUYPK010018698.1:0-17340 GCA_963574355.1 Loris lydekkerianus
TTCTGATCATGAAGGGATGCTAGATATTATCAAAAGCTTTTTCTGCATCAATGGAAAGAATCATATGGTCCTTATTTTAAAGTTTGTTTATGTGTTGAATTACATTTATATATTTACGCGTATTCAACCAACCTTGAGACCCTAGGATAAATCCAACTTGGTCATGTTGTATAATTTTTTTGATGTGTTGTTGGATTCTGTTTGTTAGGATCTTATTGAGCCTTTTGGCATCTATATTCATTAGTAATATTGGTCTATAATTTTCTTTTCTTGTTGTGTCTTCCCTTGGTTTGGGGATCAAGGTGATGTTTGCTTCGTACAATGTGTTGGGTAATATTCCTTCTTTTTCTAAATTTTGGAAGAAGTTTAGTAGTATAGGTATTACTTCTTCTTTAAATGTTTGGTAGAATTCTGATGTAAAGCCATCTGGTCCTGGGCTTTTTTTTTTTTTTAGGGAGATTTTGTATAGTTGATGCTATTTCAGAACTTGATATAGGCCTGTTCAACATTTCCACTTTGTTCTGGCTAAGTCTTGGTAGGTGGCGTGCTTCCAGGTATTGGTTGATTTCTTTCAGATTTTCATATTTGTGAGAGTAGAGTTTCTTATAGTATTCATTAAGAATTTTTTGAATTTATGAGGGGTCTGTTGTTATTTCATCATTACCTGATTTCTGATTGATGAAATTAGAGATTTGACTCTTTTTTTAATGATGAATATATTTTTCTATTATATTTTTATTTATGCTTGACAGTTCACTTCTTAAAGTGTTTGTTCAAAGAAATAAATATATTACAATATTTATGGGATCAAACTAGAAGCTGAAGATATATTTTGACATCTTCTCAATCAAAATTTTAAAAAAGGTTCCATTTTTTTGTTTGAGTTCAGTTTTGATCAGACTTGCCAAAGGCAGGAAACCATCTGATGAATTTATTAAGTCCCGTATTTTGTCATGTGTAACGCATACCTTTGCCCCAAGTTTTGAGGGGAAAATAAAGATGTGCATTATACAGGGATAGTACTAATTATGTATCTATATAAATGTTTTTAATTCTTTCATTTACAAGGTCAGACAATTAAGTTCACAAACCCATCCTAGACAAAGCGCCACAGCTCTCATTGCTGATGATCACTATGGTCACTGTTGAAGAACTCCTCTTGAGAAGCTATACACTGACACTAGTTGACCCCTCAAAGTGATTTTAGAACTATTTTATTGGAAGTGTCATCAAAGCTATCATCATACGAGGACTGACAATTAAGTTCATAAACTCATCCTAGAAAATGTGCTAAATATCTCATTGCTGAATATCACTGTGGGCACCTTCGAAGTCCTCCACTCATGAAGATATGCACTGACACTATTCAAAAATGCTTTCTAGGATGAGTTCGTGAACTTAATTGTCAGACCTCATATAACAAAAGCTCTGATGGCCATTCCAGAAAAAGTGTTCCAAAATTGCTTTGAAGGGTGAACTAGGCATTAGTGTCAGTGTATAGTTTCCCAAAGGGAGTTTCAAAAGTGACAATAGTAACATTCAGCAGTAAGTTGTGTAGCACTTTTTCTACTATGAGTTTATGAACTTAATTTTCTGACCTTGTATGCCTATGCCTTAAAACTATAACTTTGGAAATCAATAACAGTATCTGTATGGCAAATAACACCTTGCAATAAAATAATTGGTTTTGTTGGACTTACAATAAATTTGAAAGCATTTCAGCCAATGAAGAGAGACATATTATTTATCGTACACTTTAGGCCAGAGCTAGAAATCTAACGGATATTTTTACCACTATTGGAAAATCCCTTGGAAAATATCAAAATAAGTTCATACACCATGAGTTTTAAGCTAGCAGTTATTCAATACACTACAGAATGGCAACAGGGTTACCAAGAGACACTTTCAACCTGCTGTCACAGATGATGTCATCAGATTGTGGAGGCACTGGGGGAAAAGCTTCTTCAGCTGCCAAGACAGGAGAAGGTGAAGTGAGGTAGACCTCCCAAGTGGACAGAGGTGGAGCAGGAGCCAGGGACCTGGATTTTCAAGCAGCATCAGACTGGGATATCTCCTTTAATAAAGATGATATGAAAAGATAAACTAATCACACAAGAAAAACCACTAATAATTTCTCAGGGACAAATAAAGGGGCTTTAAGTTTATGAAGGGAGAAGGTTTAAGCATAAGGACATGAAAAAAACTTGCCCCAAAGTTTTCAGTAGCCCACAAGTATCAAGTTTTAGAATTTTGTTGTTATGTTGTTGTTGTTATGTGAATCTTTAAAAGCTTAGCAATTCTGAACTCCCCCAAATCTCCAATATGGACCATGTCCCACTCGCACTTGATGTGCCATTCAACAGAATTGTGGATATCAAAGGAGCAGAGACCAGGACTATTAAGACTAGTGGATGTGAGAAAACATACTTCACTGTTGTGTAGATGGGACAAAACTATCACCTATGACCATTTTTAAAAGAAAAACATTACCAAAGAAAAGATTCCAAGTTGTGTTATTGTCCAAGTGCATGAAAAAAGATGGGTGAATGAAGAAGGCATGAAGATCTGATTTTTAAAAGTCTGGTCAAGAAGGCCTGGAAGATTACTTATAAAATCATCTTTGCTTGTTTTTGATCACTTTCAAACCCACTTTAAAACACCAAAAGCAATCGCAGAGGACTTAAAAACCCAACGTTCTGTAATGCCTAGTAGGCTAAATAGCCAACTGCATCCTCTTGATTTGTCAGGAAAGAAGCCCTTTACATTCCTAATGCAGAGTGTGCACCAGGAATGCTGTCAGCTGGTAATGATTTAACACCTACAGGCAGAATCAAGAAAACATCCATTGCCCAGGTTTGTAATTGGATCCTAAAATCGTGGAACAGTGTCAAGAAGGAAGTGGCTGGGAAATTGTTTTAAAAATATGGCATCAAGCAATGTTGTGGATGGAAGTGAGGATGATAAAATTTATTGAAATGCGAAAGTGACTCCTCAGAAGACATCAGTAATGGAGAAACTGAAGAAGACAACACTTCCGATGCTGGCATTGATGAAGAACTCTTGGCCTTCCATTATGTGTAAATATCATAAGTTTGTTACTGGTACATAAATTTTCTTGTACCTTGTATCTGTTCTTGTATGTTATAATTATAATCACATAAAATTTATTATAATATGTTTAAAAAATAAATGCTAAAATTCCTTTATAATACAAAAAAGTACCTAAATATAAACAAATAAAAGTTTGAATTAAAATATTTTTTTTTCCCAGAAAATTAAGGCCAAAAATGTGGTTGCACATTACATACAAGATTGTATTGTACATTACAAAATGTAGTAAGATATGATTGTTACAAATATCAGATGGGCTCCATACATAACAGTGGGATCGCAATTATCGTTTGGGGTCCTGTTTTATATTGCCTAAACTGGACCTCCTTGTGGTTCAAACATCATCAAGGAACCACTTGGAAGGATAGTTAGGAATTATATAACCTGAATCTTCCTGCACATATGTGAATCTCCCATAAGCCTCTCTGAAAGACCATTTGGGCGGGGGAAGATTTGCAATGTAGATTTAAGCTAATGATATGACAATTAGCTTTGAGGTTGCTCTAGGTCATCTTTGGGACCCCATTGCATCTGTGCTGGCAAGTCCTTGCATTCTTTTGCAGTTGGCAAACTAAGTTCTGACTGAAAGATTGGTACGGCATTCCCTCCTCTCTCAGCTGTGGCAATTGCTCAGGGCATCTGCCTTTGTTCCCAGGAGGACTGGTGGTCCCTCACCGGTTGGTATTCACCTAATACCTGTATAATTACTTGCTGTCTTGGGGTGCAGCTTGGAGAATTGCTTAGCTTACCACCACTGGAGCCTCGGCAGGTAAGATCTTTGAATAAACTCATATCTCTTTTCTCTAGTCCTCCAGTTTTGTTGTTTGGTATTAGTTCATGGACATACATGTGCCTCTGCTGTGACCTTATTGTATATCTTCCCCTCTCTCACCCCACCTTAAGTTACACGGGAAGGCTAGATGGGCAGGAGAAAGTGGGGAAAGTCTTTGGTACTCTTTCCCACTGGAAAGGAAGTTTTTGTTATGGAGAGGGCACTGCACCTGTATCCCAGGGAATGCTATTATATTTTCCTGACAGCTGCACATGCACATTTTTCAGTTCTTTACCATATGTTGTAAGAAGCCTATACATTTGTCCTCTCCTCCCCCAATACTGCAGTCATCCTAGTCCACACTCATCAACATTAACATTTGATTGTTTCCACACGTTTCTGGTTGCAACAGCTTTTGTTCTGGCGAGCAGACCTCAGATCTGAATGATCCTGTATTTACCACTCTCCAAATTCCAGTGTCATGTTTTGCTCTGTGACCTACGTTCTCACATGGAGCAATAAAAGTTACTGATTTTCAGTTTTTTCAGCTTTTCAGTTTGTAGAAGTGAGTAGAAGTAAAAACATTGACTTTAGAAGTCTTTGCATATTTAAATTGAAAACAAAAACACTTCTTAAATTTATATTTACGATACCGTGTAGGCAAAAAAAAAAACAAAAAAAAAAACAAAAAACGTAATTAGGGATATTCTTTTTACTGCTGATATGGAACTTCAACTATTAATATTTATGACTTACAAACAACATTGTTTACAAAGCTAACTGGATGTTCACTTTAGTAATGAGAGCAAACCAGCCTTCATATCAGAATATAAATTTTTATTTTTACCTAAATCAAGTATGTTAATGCAGAGAATGACTTGCTTGTAACCTGTAACCATTCTGGTAGTAAATCCTGGAAGCAGCCACTTACTCTCCATTTTACAAATTGTACTAGTGCATTTTCCTCCTTAATACAAGATATCCCCTCACTCTTTAAAAAGTCCTATGCAGAAGAAAACATAACAACAACAACAACAACAAAATAATAGATTTCTTGTTCAATTATTAAATATAACTCTTGTAGGTATATTAGGAATGTGATGGGACAACGTAACACTCTTCTCTAAAACAAAAAATCAAGACACAAATAAACAACAGAACAATTGAGAACTGTTGGGGCTTTGAAGGAAATAAAAATAATTTTCCCCAAAATATATTTCTTTGACATCTTGTGAGATGGCTGTCAGAGAGGCGGCAAACAGAATCAGGTCTTCAAAGCTTAGGGAAATGTGCTATCTACAGAGACTCTGCACTGACACAGGCAGGCCTTCCCTTGTCCAGATCTACAAAAGGTTAACTGTCATTCTTTTTTAAAAATCCGAAAGAAACATTTAGCATCTATTCTTTCCTAGAGGGTTGCTACTTGTGAGGTTTCAGGGGTCCTCAAACTTTTTAAACAGAGGGCCAGTTCACTGTCCCTCAGACCGTTGGAGGGCCAGACTATATAGTTAAAAAAAAACTATAAACAAATTCCTATGCACACTGCACATATCTTATTTTGAGTAAAAAAACAAAATGGGAACAAATACAATCACACCCCGCATGTGGCCCACGGGCCGTAGTTTGAGGACCCCTGATTCTTCTCTCCCCCACATCACCTATGTTGAATGATCCAAGCTTCCATTCTTTCTGCAACCTCAAGATGGAATATAAGCTTCTGTACTCCATTGGGGGTTGGTTAATTACTCTGAGATGCTCCCTTGTATGTACATGATAACAAATTCTGTATGCCTTTTCTCCAATTTATCTGCCTTTTGTGAGTTGATTTCTCAGTGACTCTGAGACAGGACAGGTGGTGCCCCAGCCAGCAGAGCTGAGCTGAGCTGAGCTGGAGGACCCACCGCCTCCGCAGCAGTGTTGGTGCTGCCAGCAGGCAGGAGGGTAGGCAAGGTGGGGTGGGGGGTAAGGTGGGGGGTTGTAGGGGAGGCTCTAATAGCCAGAGGGGACAGACAACTGCTGGGGAAACACCAGCCAGCACCTTGGTGTCTTCTTCCCTTGGCATTTATCAATGAACAGGGAACCCCCATTTCCTATGCCTAGGTCAATTTCATGTAAGTTTCCCAGGCCTCAATTCCATGAATGACCTGTGTCCATTCATTAATACATTCATTCACCTTGCCACAGCAAAAGGCCTATACCCATTCATTTCCTGGCCTCCTATACAAGGGATCCATGCACCTACATCTACCCCTTGACCAGCGGTTCTCAACCTGTGAGTCACAACCAATGAAAATACATCCTACATATCACATATTTACATTATGATTCATAACAGTAGCAAATTATGATGTAGCAACAAAAATAATTTTATGGTTGGGGGTCACCACAACATAAGGAACTGTATTAAAGGATGGAGGCATTAGGAAGGTTGAGAACTACTGCCCTGGACAAAGAGCCCGGACACAGACAGAAAGAAAGAAAGAAGGAGAGAAGGGGAGAGAGAGAGAGGGGGAGAGAGAGTTTTTCCACCCCCGGCTTGGGTTGTTTCTCTCTGCCAGGAGCTTTAGTGTTTTTGTGTTCTTTTCTTTTCTGTAAATAAATCCTGTGTTACTGATACCAGAGTTTCAGGTACTTGGTCTTGGTGATTTGAAGAATAAATCCACGGGCTACAGATCAGTGGTAAGTCAGAATTTATTTACAGAAAAGAATATAAAAACACGAAAGCTCTCAGAGAGAAAACCCAAGTCAGGGAGAAAAGCTCTCCCTGTCTCTTTCCCCATCTCTCTCCCTCTTGAGTATATATAGGTGCACGGGTTCCTTGGCCAGGAAATGAATGGACACAGTCCCTTCCACTGGGGCACGTGAATGAATGTATTGATGAATGAACACAGTCCCTTGGCTGGGGGGAGGTGAAGGAATGTATTAAAGAATGGACACAGTCCATTCGTGGTATTGAGGCCTAGGAAACTTACATGAAGTTGACCTGGGCATAGGAAATGGGGGTTCCCTGTTCAGTCATAAGTGTAAAGGGAAGGAGACACCAAGGCACGGGTGTCTCCCCAGGAGTTGTTTGGTCCCTTTGGCTATTGGAGCCTCCGGTGGGGGTAGGAGTGGGAGTGGGGGTGGGGGTGGGGTGGGCGCCCCCCACTTGTGGGGGCCCCCCCTTGCCTACCCTCCAGCTCTCTGGTTCCTCTGCCACCAGCCGCAGCACCAAGACCACAATGGCTGAGGTGGCAGGTCCTCCAGCTCAGCTCGCCACCCTGTCCTGTGTCATTACCACTGACCTGTGGTCTGTGGATTCATTCTTCCAATCAAGGAGGCCAAGAACCCACTGAAGACACAATTCCGGTAACAACTCTTCCACACTTTCCCCTATAGCTTAAAAATAAGCCTTTGTTTTCAAAATAGAAAAAGAAAAATCTTTCATTTAAAATAGCTTCTTTGGGCTTGGTGTCTGTAGCTCAGCGGCTAAAGCGCCGGCCACATGCACTGGAGCTGTGGGGTTGAACCCTTCACGGGCCTGCCAAACAACTACAGCAAAAAAAAAATAACCAGGCCTTGTAGTGGGCGTCTGAATTCCAGCTACTTGGGAAGTTGAAGTAAGAGAATCGCTTAGGCCCAAGAGTTTGAGGTTGACGCCACAGTACTCTACCCAGGGCAACATAGTGAGGTTCTGTCTCAACAACAACAACAACAACAACAACAACAACAACAACAAAAAAAAAAAAAAAAAAAAAAAGGCTTCTTTGGACATCCCAGCAAGTGACACAGTCGTGGAAATATCTTGAAAATCATTACTGACTCCTGACCAGATTTTTTTTTTCTGAGTCTTGGGATTAGGGGACAGCTACTGAAATCATGTCAATTTTTGGATCTACTTCTTAAAAACTCCTAACAGTTTGCTAGGTATAAATCATGCTTGAAATAGATCTGTATCGTTCCACTGTTGATCCAATGATTTTATATTCCGCTTTCCATGAGTAGAGTGTTGCTGGCAATTCCTTAAATTACCCTTCCTGAAAATGTTACCCTGATACCTGATAGGGATCCCTGATAGTAAAGGATGTTATATGAGGACAAACAAAAACATAGCGGAATATCTGTTGTGATTAATGAAAATGAATACCGTGTTGCAACACTCTCTATTTTCTACATTCCCATGTGGGTGAAAAATTAAGAATGAAAATTTTCAAGTCATACAAAATAAGAAAGAAAACTAAAAAAGCAATTTAAGCCCTGTTGTATCAGGTTGAGGCATACTGTATTATGTCAATGATTTCATTTCCTCTGCAAGGCTCTGACAGTGAAGTCATATATCTTTACTAAACAAGAAAGAGAGGTGGAATATATTTTATCTCATTAGACCATTTTGAAGTAAAGTCGCAACGGGGCCCCTTGGAATGTTAGACCCTACTGCTGGTTTCATCTTTATTTCATTGAACTGACAACAAAGTAACCTATCTTTAACTCAGTGTGCTTAAAAAGAGCAGGAAAACAAATAAACCTACTGGGGAGAACATAAAGTGTATTGAAAGTTACAGAACACTGCATCCTCCTTTCATTTTAGAAATCATAAGCGGTAAAAATGAAACGCATGTTTCATCACAAATTAACTCTTCTGTGTTAAATCCTATAAAATCAGCTCTGTTACATTTTAAGGGATATCTTCAGCGATTCTGTGTTGAAAAGACAACCATTGTATGTTACCATATCTGTATACAACATCAGATTTTATTTTCCTTATTACCTTGAGGGAACACAAAATAATGCATTGCATTGAAGATTAATGCATTGTTATTAGATCAAATTACATATGCTTAAGTTTGCTTCAGCCAAAGTTCTTTCCTAGGAAGCTTGTCAGTAAATCTCACACATGGTGTAATAAGGCAAATCCCACGGTTTTGCCAGATGGGTACATATTAGTACAACGCATAGTAATGACCCAATTAAGCATAATCTTTAATTCACAAAATCCACATGTGTCTTAAGTCTTTCAGAAAACAGAAGGCTCAGAGCCAAAATAAAATACCCGCATATGACATTTTGGTGATATGATACATTTTATAAATTATAAGCCAATATTTTACTCAGAAGTTTATTTGAATATAAAAGAATAATGGTTACTTTAATTTTAGACTCATTTGCTTTAATATGATGAACATTACCACAATTTATATACTTTAAATTGTTAAGAAGCTGTCATGTAACAGTGTGAACTTTAGTGAAACGAAGGAAAAATTTTAGGATTAATCTTAAAGAACATTTTATTGTCAGAGCCACATGAAGGAGACAGCCAGAACGTGGATTGAGAGTTCAAGCTTCAAGAGCTGAGGCTCACCAGAGGTTCAGGAGAGCCCCGAACAACCTTTGCAGTGGCTATTATTTATTGAGGGGGTACACAACGGGTGTGAAGAGTGCTAAGTAATGACGTGCAGGAGCTGCATACTTAGGGATCACAAAAAGGAAATTACGTGCTCTTTCTCCACAACTCCCCCCCACAACGCAGTACCATAAAATGTTTAAGGTTTAACACCTGCTTACTATCAAGTGACTGATCGCATCTCATTCCAGAACACTGAGTTACTTGGGGGCTTGTCTCCAAGTCACAAGGTACCTCTAGGCTTGCCAGGAGAATGTCTTGCTCTCAGCCTGTCCTTAGAATTGTTCTGAACCAGTGACTGTCCTTGCAAGCATGTTGTTCATTCCTCCACAATTTATATTGAAAATGAGTTATATTTTCATGGAGTAGCTCACTTCTGCCAATAATATTTTAATGGGGAAATACGTGTTTTCTATAGTTTGGGAAAATAATTTTGTTCTTTTCTCACTAAATTAATTGGAGAAACTTTGAAGTTTCTTCTGATTTATACTGCTTTAGAAATATAATAATTAAATTATAAACTTCTGCATTTTTTTTTAAATTTGCTTTTATTCATGTCTTAAGGATGAAAATAATACTTTATTGGAAACCTATATTTTCAGAAATAATGTGAGCTCTAGATTTCAATTAAACTAAGGCACATTACATTAAGACTGTATATATTTGGTATGATTCTAGCTACTTGTATTATATATAATTCAAGATTTTTTCAAGTTAATATAAGAAATTCATATTTTTTTAAATTTCAGGTTAATAGAGATAATCCCCTATTTAAAAACTACATTTCTATAATGAGCATAATGAACACTATTGGAGTCAAAATGATAATTTTTTGATAAAACATAGTAGATGAAGATTTTCTGTGCTATGCCAAACATAAAAATTCCCAGGGGCATCATAACCTTGGAAAAGCAAAATAACTTTACTAAATTCCAAAGAGACGATGGGAAGATTGGGCTTTTTAATTAGACCTTGTGATACTCTATTTATAATATTGGTTGTACATCAAAGTTCTTTTAAAAAACATGTTGAGATAATAATTTAGAAACTAAATATTTCAAAAATCTAAATAAATCAGAATGTGAATATCTGAAATGTAACAAGGGCAAACAAGACCAAGTATATATATTTTCTAGTATTTTCATTCCTAGATACAGAACTTTAGATTTTGGTATCAATAATATAGGAAATATTGTGAAAGGAGGAAGGAAGAAAGTTGAAAAGTGATCTAGAATACGACTCTCCTATGGGTTTTACAATGTGGATGTGCTTTATATCTGTGACATCCGTGGAATAGACACAGGCTACATATGAACACTGAGAACTTGATTTGTGGTTGCTCTAATTGAACAACGGAGGTAATAAAAACATTTTAATGTTCAATAAGCTTTTTATTTTCGAATAAAATTAATTTTGTTTTATAAAATTTTAGAATTTCAGGAATAAAAATGTAAGGATAGTTTAGAGTTCCCATATCCCTCATACTTAATTTTTCTTAGTATTAACATCTTGCTTTTAGTAAGGTACATTTGTTACATTTAATGAACTAATATGAATACATCATTAAGTAAATTCTACAGTTGGTTCAGATTTACTAACTGTACATCTAATATGTTTTTCTGGTTCCAGCATTCCATACAAGATACAATATTATATCATTGTATCCCCTTAGATTCCACTAGGCTAGGATACTTTCTCAGACTTTGTTTTTTTATTTTGTGGACAGCCTGAAGTACACTACTGGTCAGGTATTTTGTAGAATAGTCCTATATTATTGATACCAATGTTTCAGGTTCTTGGTCTCAGCAATTCCAAGAATGAATCCATGGACCACAGGATCGGTGGTAAGACAAGGTTTATTCACAGGAACAAAAATTACAACTTACAAAAAACCAAAGCTCCTGGTAGAGAGAACCCAGGAGGGGAACAAGCTCTCCTGTTCTCTCTTGAGGTCTGTCCTTGGGCTCTCTGCTCAGGGGTTATATAGTTGCCGGGGGTTGGTTTGCCAGAACTCAGTGTTGACTTTTAGGGCATAGGTGTTCATCAGTTACAGCCAGTCATCCAATCAGCAACAAGGTGAAGTAACTCTCAGGCCCTGGAAACTCACACAAGGAAACAGCAAAGACCATTCATGAAATTGACCAGCCAGTAGTGCACAGCAAGGTGCCAGTGTCTCTGGAGGTGTCTGGTCCTTTCAGCAAGCTGGTTCCTCCAGCCACAGCAGCATCAACACTGCCAGGGCTAAGGCGGCAGGTAGTGGCGCCACCTGTCCTGCATCATTATAATTTCATTCATGTTTTATCTGGGATTTCAAGTGGATGTAGGTTTTGGAAACAAAGACCCTGAGGTGAATTGCCATTCTCATTACATCACACTGAGGATATATATTATCACCTTTACTTATGATCATGTTAAAATTTATCATCTGGCTGAGGCAATGTTTATCAAAATTTTCCAGTGTAAAATTACTCTTTTTTTCTCTATTTCCATAGAGAAATGGAAGGATACTCTTTGGAAGGATATACCTCTGAGAAAGCCTCACGGAAGAATCATAGATTTGCAATCTACCTCATTGAGGGGGAAGTAGCTGCACAAATTATTTGAAATGTTTCTGCAGAGTAGATTTGTGTAATATCCCCCAATCATTTATTTATTCAATCATGTATTTATGTCAGTCTTGACTTATGGTATTTATGTTATACTATGGGTTATAATCTAACAAGATTCTGTTTATTTTATTCCTAAATGTTTTTCTAACTTTCAAATTAAGAGATTTTTAAGTTGAATCCCGTGCCCCTTTGACATAATCTAACTATTCTTTATTAGACACTTCCTTCCTCATTCCTCCATTCAGCCATTTCTTCAATGATCCCTCGTTTCTCTTATCGGAGAACAGTATTAGTATATAAAATCCAGAAGTTTGGTGTGCTTGTTGCTACTGGGGTATTTTTGCTTGTAGGCCCAGTTGTTTTAAATTTTGATTCTAATAGTTACATGTGGCTTGTCATTCTCCCATATCAGATAACCTAGATCATGAGATAAGACCAAATTTATGTAGCTTCCTGTGTAAGAATTTAAGGATTAAATTTTAAGATCTGCCACTTACTAACTGAAAGATCTGGACAAGCTAATTTAAACTCTGCTTCATTTTTCTCTCACAAAAGGGCTCATCATTTTGTTCTCTGCAAAATATTTTCATGTACTTCCTAAGAACATACATTGAATAAGAGGTTAGCATACCCTACTTTCTATGAAACACAGCTAAGCCTCAGTGCTTTGTGGAACTGACCTTGCACTGAAAACTAGCCTGAGAGTTTCTCTTAACATAGTCTCATAGAAAAACATCAGCAAAATAGGTTAGCATACCCTAAATTCTGGAAAATACAGCAAAGCCTGTGTTCTCTAGAACTGACCTTGCTTTCAAAGCCAGCGTGAGAGTTTATCTCACTGAATATAATTAATCTCATTGGACAACATCAGCAGGACAAGATAAAGTTTATTCTTTAATCTTATCTTGCTTAAAAAAGCAAGGTGGCTATGTATACCATAAAATTTATCACCTATTATTTTTTCTCTGTCTGGTATATATAACTCCTGCTACTTTACCAATTACAGACTAAGCATTGTTTCTAGATAAGATTTATAAAGATACCAAGTGTGGAATTACCTACTTGACTGCCTCTCCTGCAGTGCAAAGCTCTACTTCCTGAACCTTCTGCAAAGTCTCATAACACAAGTCTAATCATCTACCTCATGAACATAGTTCTCTATGACGCACATCCTTCTTTTGATGCAACAAATATCCAACTTTCCCAGAATGTACTTCATGGTCTTTGGCTGGAGGTGATCAGCGCAATAGTAACATTATTTGTATAAATGGCAGCCAAAGTGCCTACTCATTGTTATAACTCTGATTCTAAGTTCTATTGACTGATCATCAAATTTTGAAATATATATCATCTAATTTATATATATCTAAATATATATCATCTAAAGTTCTATTGACTGATCATCAAACTTTGAAATATATATCTTCTAATTTTCAATTTAGATTAACTAACACTGACAAAAGGCCAAGCGACCTCATTAATGGTAGTAAAATACTGAACATGACTCTTTTCACAAGGAGTTCAGACACAAGTGGAATTGGCTGACACAAAAACATACCATTTTAGGGAACACAGACAGTGCCAGGTGGCAATGTGATGTTTATGATATTCAGTAGCAATTCTGTAGAGGACAAAAACCCTAGTCTCAGGGCAGGTGCTGGGGGAGGTCAGATTTCCTACAAAAGGAAAATTCATTAATTCTTTTTGCACCTCCTGATTAAACTTTACTTTTTTTTTTTATCTTGGCTTTTACAAAGGGTTATAAAATATAAAACTTTGGTGCGCTGTAGTAAGATATTCCTTCTTCTCCTTCTCAACCCTAAACTCCAGTCCGAGATAGGCCATGGATCGGGCTTAGATGCCTTAATCTTTGGTTCTCAAATTCAGTCTCAATTGACATATTTTTCGGATCTTACTGTGTATTGGAATGAATTATCAATGATGATATAAAACTTATTAAAAATTTATGACCCTTATGCTTTCAGAAGAAATATAGTGTATGTATAACTTGCCTTTTTAAATGTTAGTCATGCTAATGTGTAATTCAGAACAAAATATGTAAAATGAGAATGACATGTTTCAGTACCCTGCTATGCTTTCTATGAATTAAAGTAGTCTCGATGCATCAGTCCAAGAGCCTACCCAAAACTAGTCACATTTTCAAAGTAAAAGAAGGAGGCAGGAGTGCTACAGCTGTGGGTGCTATCTAATTTCCCAGGAGTACCACCAGCTCTATGATGCCTAGTTAACACCTACTTTTTTCCACATCTATTTTTTCTAACACCTCTGGAGCATTTCTTCACTTTTCTCATTTGCCTTAAGTGACCAGCTTTTATTCTATGGAATGATAGAAAGATTGAAAGGTATCCACGCCAGCTGCACGCTTAATCTGAAGCTTGAGTCTTTTAAAATAAGCATGACATTGTATTTTGTAACTACAAATAAGGTTAAGAAATATATTTAGAGGAACAGCACACTAATTTCTGATCATGCACATTTGTTAACAATCATTTCAAGTCTTTTCTCCCAGGAAGAGCTTGATAGGTAGTGAAGTGAGAACTGCGAAGACAGATTTAATTCACAATTTTTGCCTGAAGCCATCTTAAAGAACACGAGAAATGTGATTCAGACAGTTATTTACTTACCTGTTAGTGAAAATCTTAGCTTTTCAGAATTGCCAAAACAATTTCTATCATACTAAAGCTTAATGTTAGCTCCTAACATTAGTCCAATTAAATGAAGTGCTCCACAGCCACCTATATTTTGTTGATGTATATGTCCCTGGGGTGCAGTCAGTAGCGTATAATAATTCAGCAATGATTGCCTCAAGAGTTTTATTGGACTCACTCAGTTAACTCAGATAAAAACACAGAGAAAAAGAAAACCTTCTAAGTGGCCTGCTGTCTCGTGTTTATTTTCTTCCTAGATGTGCCCTGTGTAGTTAATGGGGGAGAAATATAGATAGATCTAGCTTAATAGCTTGTCTTATTAACAAAATTTAATAATTTTTTTTTTCAGAAGAGACTATCTGGCCTGTTGGATAAGGGTTCACTTGTACTGAACTATGGCTACTTGCTTTGTGTACAAAGAAAGTAACACATGTAGTCTGTTGGGAATGGAAGAGCTCTCTCCAACTCCTTATCTGCCACAACTTGGAAAAATTACTTATGTAATTAATTAAAAATGTTAAATTTTTCTTATTAAGCTTCTACTTTCCTCAGATCATATTACCCAATGGAAACACAGAAATTCTAAGAGATTTTTCATATAACCAAGGGGATAGCACGCCAGTTAGGGATCAGTAGGTAGTACATTCCTAAGGCCACTGGGAGTGAGAATGGCACCTTCCATACAAATATAATAGTAGTTTCAAAAGGATCTGTATCATTAGAATTATTCCACTCCTCAAGAAATGGAGATTCTGGTCTGTTTCCTAACATCTATTTGTCCCTAGGTTCTAAACTAATCTCCTAAAATTGCAGAATGTATGCCACAGAGACTGACATCCAAAATTCACCCCTTGATATTCTTCCCTGTGCTCTCTGAAACTCTCTTTCTCTCTCTCTCTGCCCCCCCACCTCCGCCACCCCAAACTCTAGATAATCACTTTGATTTTTTCTTTTGAGACATGGTGTTCTCTGAAATATAATGTTTAGGAAAAGATTTTGGCTTCCGTAAATAACTAATTAAGCTTGTCTTTGTATTCTTTTTTCATTTTTTTTTTTTTTTCTTGAGACAGTCTCACCTTATTTCCCCTGGTAGAGTTGCTCACAGCAACCTCAAACACTTGGGCTCAAGCTATTCTCTTGTCTCAGCCTCCCAAGTAGCTGGGACTGCAGGTGTTTGCCACAACACCTGGCTATTTTTAGAGATGAGGTTTTGCTCTGGCCCAGGCTGGTCTTGAACTTGTGAGCTCAGGCAATGCTCTCCTCTTGTCCTCCCAGAGTGCACCTGGCCCTTTCTTTGTATTCATTTTAAAATTCTCTAATTCTTTATAACTTCCACATAGTTCTGGTATTAAAATTGGGAAGAAGAGGATCATAGAGAAAAAGAGATGAAGAGAAAGAGAGAGAGATTAGACATTGCCTGATTGCTAAGATATATCATACCATAAAATCTGCAAAAAGGATGAAAAATTCCTGATATTTTGTTAGAAAGGGCATTTATGAGACATTTTCAAGAAGATACTCTCAAGGCACAATTTACCAAAGCCAGAGATTTTCTCTGGATAACAAAAACTTAGTTCCACTTAAAAATAGGTGAAACTGAGTTAGTTACTTTGTTTTGCTTCCTTCATTTGAAACTTCAGAAAAATGTAAAGGTTTTGACATGGTGAATATAGAAAAATTTAACTCAGATTCTGAGAATATAGGAGATTTGTCTATTAACACTGACAAAATAAAAAAAAATACTCTGTATAATTGCATCTATTAGACAGAATAGTGAGTAAAAGGCTTAAGAAAGTGAACTCTGGAGTCATAGAATCCTGGGTTTGAATCCTGTCTCCCATTTAGTGCAAAAATGTAAAGAATAATAAGAAACAAAACAAGTCAGATAAATGGCTAACACATGAAAAAATGCTCATTGTCCCTGATCATTAGAGAAATGCAAATAAGAACCACCCTGAGATATTGCCTAACCCCAGTGAGAATGACCAACATCACAAAGTCTCAAAATGCAGCTTCTGGCATGGATGTGGAGAGAAGGGAACACATTTACAATGCTGGTGGGACTGCAAATGAACATAATCTTTTTGGAAGGAAGTATGGAGAATCCCAAGAAAACTCAAATTAGACTTCCCGATTGATCCTGCAATCCCAATAGTAGGCATCTACCCAGTAGAGAAAACCATTTTATCATAAGTGCATTTGCACTCGACTGTTCATAACAGCTCAATTTATAATCGCCAAAATGTGGAAACAACCTAAATGCCCACCTCTCCAGGAATGGATTAACAAGCTATGGCACATGTATACCATGGAATACTTTCAGCTACTAAAAGAGATGGAGACTTTGCATCTTTTGTATTAACCTGGATTGAGTTGGAACACATTCTTCTTAGTAAAGTGTCACAAGAATGGAAAAGCAAGAGTCCAATGTACTCAATTCTAATATGAAGGCAGTAGATGAGCTAATACAGGAATGAGGGATCAGATAGGGGAGAAATGAGAAGGAAAGGGGTCGGGGATTATAGTGTATGGCACACCTCTTGGGGGCAGGACACAATTACAAGAGGGACTTTACCTAAGAACCACAATCATTATAACCTACCGTATATACTTGAGTATAAGCCGGCCCTAGTATAAGCCGACTCCCTTAATCCGACTCCCTTAATTTTACCCTAAAAACTGGGAAAACTTAGTGACTCAAGTATAAGCCGAGGTGGAAAATGCAGCAGCCACTGGTAAATTTCAAAAATAAAAATATATACCCAAAATAATTACAATAATTGAGGAATCAGTAGGTTA